>VZTB01010993.1:20128-63667 GCA_013397245.1 Thryothorus ludovicianus
GTGTCAGCCTTCTTCTCCAATCCCTAGTCTGTGTGGAAATACTATAAATATGGTGTCAGATGTTTTAATAAATAGTTTTTAGCCTTCTGGAAAGAAAGTGTGTCCTTGTGTGTCCTGGCGTGTCCCACAGTGACAAACACCTTTTCTACTCCTCTTTCTGTCTGCCTGTTTCCCTTCCACACAGTCTCTTCCAGTCTCTTTAATTTACCCCTGACGTCTAGGGTTTTGGTTTGTGTTTTGTTTGGTTTGAGTTTTTTGAGGGGAGGCAGGGATGACTGGAGGGGTGCTCTCTTATTGTCTGTTGTTTTGTTTTGTTTTGTTTTGTTTATTTTGTTTTAGTTTGGTTTGGTTTTGCTTGGAGGACTCAGTAACAATGAAGAAAAGAGTTGTTTTCTGCTTTGAGTTCTGGCATCTGATTACACAGTTGTACTTGTGAAAAGCAAACATCAGGGTCTGTCCTTGCAGTTACTGACAGAATTAATAGGTGCATCTACCTTCTCATTGCACTTGGTTGTAAGGGGATATAGCAAAGACCCTCTGATCGTTGAAGGAGCATGTTGCATGAGGGTATAGAAGTCATTGAGGGCTATAGGAGTTCAGGGCAGAGAAAGACAGCTGAGCATAAGTAAGGTAATATTTTCAACAACAGTCCTATCTATAAACTTTTTTGGTATATGCCACATACTTTACTTGAAAAGCCAAGGGTTACTAGAAGAGAAGCAACACTTTATAAGAAAAATTACTTTACATGTCCAAGCAAAACAAAAATGGTTCTGTAGTTTGTTAGATGTATTTTTTGCTAGTATCTCCCCCATTTTTATCCCATGGTAAAAAAAGTGTTCCTCTGAGTTTCCACATCTCTTCTGCATCTCTGTTAAAAACAGAGAAAAATTCCCAAACCCTTAAAACTTCCCTTATTTAAGTAGCTGCCATGAAAATCTACTATTTTGCTACATGTCAGGCTACATACAGTTGCCAGAGATTGCTGCAGGTGAACTGTGCTTAATAGGCCAAATGTCAGTGCCATGACTGATTGTCCTGTGCCACCTCAGACACTCCTTGTATCTAGCTTCCTCCTTTAGTGCTGCCAATGTTGTTCCAGATTTCAGTCTTGCTAATGGAAATGGACAGACATCTCATTGTGCTCTCATTGTTTCACAGTTTAGAGTTTCTAATATGTTTATATAAGTAAAAACCACTTTGTGAATTCAGGATTAAATGGCTGAAGTTATGCATCTGAGATATAGTAGTTTGCTGAGAAGTTTGAGCTAATTTTCCTTAGAACTAGCAATTTTTACCCTTGTAAATTTGCATATTGATTTTCAGATATTTGTTCAAGATAGACGGAGGTGAAAGGAAGGCTGTATTTTAAGAAAGAGCTATCACTGCTGCTAGGCATAGAGTTGGACTGCAGAAAATGTGACTCTATTCAGGGCTTGGAGAATTGCTAAAAGGAACTCTTATGCTCAGTAACTGTTCCTGGGAAAATAGCCATTCTAGAAGTGTGAGAAATGCCAAAACATCTATTTAGCATTAGGTTCAAGCAGAGGCCAGTTAGGTCCAGTTTACTCAATAAACTATAGTTACCACACCCTACCTTCCCCTTGAGCACTTAGAATGAAAGCATCTTTTCTTATTATATTGAAATAAGTTTGTTTGTAAAGTAGCAGCTAATATTAAATAATAGAAATTAAAAGAAGAAAGCCTATGAAGCATTAATGTAAAGGAGAGCTACAGCAATACTACATACAATTGTGCCAATCTAACCAATAAACAGAGTAATGTAAGATTATCTTTATTACATTGATTCATAAGGAACACATGACTTGTAAAGCCATTCAAATTTCTTTTTGTTCATCCTGGATGGCTAATTTAAACTTTCTGTCTTTGTAAGCCAATTGTAATGCATTACTAATGTCTGAAGCCATAAAGATGTTCAGGATCCTGAAATTTTTCTGTCTTGTGGAACTGAGTAATGTGAAAGTGCCTAATTTTGTTTTCAACAAAATGTCAGGGAACAAGCTGCTCATTCCTATATTTGTTGTTCCAGCAGCATATACGTAAGGTATTCTACACATCTGTCATGATAAGGAGTGGAAGATAGGATTGCTCTTAATTATATATAGATATCATCAGCATTTTTTTTTAAGTCCATTTCTGGACTTAAAAAAAAAATCAGGTTAGCTATATTCCTAACAGTAGAAGATGGTCACTTATTCAAGGCAAAAATAACTCAAAAGAAAAAGAATCACAATCCTAGAGGGCAAAACTATGTCACCAGAACTCAACAGTTTCAACAGGAGCAAAGGTGTATTATTCTCAGGATCCATTAACTCAGTCTCTAAAGACGGTGCTTTCCAGTTCTTAGTGTATGAATGAACTATTTAGGCCCACACACTAAAACTCCTAGCACAGTGAAGACACTGTGTAGCTTGACACAGACACCAATCAAACCTTTGTAAATTCTTTTAGGGTTGCTTCCCATCACACAAAGTTACATGTAAAAACTTGTGTGCACTCCATAAATTACGTATTGTCCCCTTACTTCTTGTCAGTTCTCCCCACTACCCCAGGACGGTGCTGATCATTTGCACACTACTGCCTTCTGCCACTTAGCCCTTCCTCTGGAGGAGGGCCTCCATGCAGTGCAGCTCAACAGATCCCTAGACTTGATGTTGATCTTCCATCCTTACAACATTGCACCTGCAAGGCCATGGCTCCCAGATAACAGCAGAAAACTTTAAGAATCTGTTCTGTTCCATGTTTAACTTTACTAGGAAGAATTCCTATTTTCTTGGATATCAGCAAGGAACAGATTTATAGGTCTAGTTTCCAACACAAATGTTCATGAGTCCATCCACTGTGGGAGAGTTGAGGGATAGGTGATGGAAAGAAGTCTTGAAAGGGTCAAAAGGCTTTTGACATCACCAGTCAATTTGTTCAGTTGCATTTACTTTCCAGTCTCAAAAAATTTCTGTTGAACAAGTTATTTTTAATTCAAGTATAATGGAACTTAATTTTAATGTTAAAATTGTAAGTGAATGAAGCTGTTTAATTTTTGAGACAACACATTATATTTTTTTATTTGTTAATTCCTCTGGATTCTAGTATTTTGTAAGTTCACTTCTTGAATTCATAGACTCAGAATGGTTAGAATTGACAGTGACCTGGAAAAACCTCTAGTTCTAATCCCCCTCCCACAGGCAGGATGCTTTCCTGTAAAACAGGTTGCTCAAAGCCCCAAACAATCTGGCCTTGAAGCAGATTTCTTTCAGTATGTAAACTAAAATAATTGCTAAGATTTATAGATTTCATACTGTGTATTAACTGCTATTAACAGTGTATTGGCTTGCCACTAAGGCAAACCTTATTTCTACAAGGCAATAGCAGAAGGGTTCTGTATTCTGAACAACAGTCCTTTTGTTTGTATCTTATTAATAGCTCTTCAGCCAGCTCTGAGTTTTGCAAATAGCGTCTCCAAGGGAGATGACAGTAACTCAAACCTAGATCTGGCATAAATCTTCTGGGCTCTCCTAGGAAGATCCTACACTCATTATTCGAAGCACAGAGCTTCTCAGTGTCCCCAGGCAGACAGTGGAAAAGCATGGGAGGTCAGAAAGTGCATGCAAAGCACGTCATGATTGCTGTCCTACTTTTTATCTTGCTGTTGAAAGATTGACTTTTGACATTTTAAAGGCATTGCTCATGCAACCTCTCCCCTCTTTTTTCATTTGCACACCACTTGATGTCAGCTAGTCTTTGCTTATTAAGTAAAGGGGGCAGATGTTTATTCACTACTGTAGCAGCTATACAGTCAGGCTCAGGACCTGTCAAAAACACAGTAAGGTCTGTGTTTGGCCTTGCACTGATTAAAAAACCTGTAGTGTCACAAAATAAATGTCAATGGAAGTGGCACTGAAGGCTGATCTTATTTATTATGGGAAGTGAACAGCATTATCGAAGCTGTCAGCTGTAGAAGAGTCATTTATTACAGACAACCTTGATATCGTTGAAAGGAATAATATGAAGAGAACACATTAAATTATTGCCAGGATTGACTCTTCACCTTCCCCAAGACAATTATTTTAATGCTATAAGGAGAGGAAATAGCTCATTATTTTAAGTGTCTTGAATTGCTTTCCATCCCTCCCAGTTCTACCAGGAAAATATTTAACATGGAATAAACACAGTGACATCAATAGTCTCTCTGTTGTGAGATTTTAAGAATAACTTCACTAACACTTACAGGTAGGGAGCAAGGGGTAAAAACCCCTAAAATCCCTAGGCTGATTTATTTCCTGCCTAGATTGTTAAAGCACACCAAAACCCTAGTCTATTCCCAGCTTGGTTACATATAATTTTCATCTGAATACTTTCAGTTTTCCCTTATTATATATAACAAACTAATGGCAATCACCAGTGTCCATTAAGGTCAAGCAAAATATTCTCTGTCAGTGATGCTCTTTTGTTTTGCAGGAAGTGGAGGTCTATTCCAAATATAAGTAAGCATGTAGCACCCCTTCAACCTCATCAGCTGTATCCCTCCCAGTGGCTCTGCTCCATCCAACCAGCAAGTTCAAGCAGGACAGTCTGTGGATCATCCCCAGTAACGTCCAGTAACCCATTTTGCATGTTCATCTGAACCTTGGTCCTTCACTGATCCTTAGTCCCAATGGTCAGCCCTAAACCACTCTCAGCCATTCTATCTGCCATTTTGTATATGGATCTAGCAATGTTACTTGCTCTGAAGCCAAAGACACAAAATGCGAATTTAGCATGTGGAATGTTTTCAGCTGGTAAACCTGATTGTGACTGCCAAAACAGCAGATCAGTCTTTGATTGTTTGAAACCTAATCTCATCGTAAACTACGGTGTTTATAATTTGATTTATTTATTTTGATATTGATTTGATTTAATATTTTCTCTTTGAACAGTCAGCCTTAATACATATTAGCAAATCAGCGCCTCACATATTCTATACCCTACCATATACTTCTCTACAAAACACACATATAGTCTTGAAAACTTTTCTCTTCAAAAAAATAATTCTTGCTGCTTGTCTTTTCTAATGAAAATTAATTAATTAATTAATCCCAATGCTATCATTAAGTTAACCCATTGATTTTCTATAAAATGAGGTAAAATATGGACGAAGACATCCAAACCAGTTATAATAATGTGCACAATTACTGAAGTCTGCATTCAGTCTCTAGTACAGCTCAAGATAGTAATCCTCATTTCCTGAAGTCCCCTACCAGTGCCCACCCCCATTCCTCTGAGCAGATATAGCTAGATTTAAATACAGCTGGATTTGAATGGTCAGCACTAATCTGCAATTACACACACAGGCACTGTGATATCATCTCCACTTTGCCTTAGCAGGTGGTGCTTAAATGGCCTGGGCCTAAAATTATGTCATTAACAGAAGGCACTGTAAGAGTTGAATTCCAGGGCAGCCCCTATGAAGCCCGAATTTCTAAATCCAGTTGATACCTTTTGACTGTATTGAAGTGGTTGAATCCATAGCTTGCTTTAGTTAAGCAAGTAAAAATATCAACAGCCTCTGATGACAGCAGAGACAATAGCCTGAATCACCTAACCTGATATTTCCTGATCCTAGCTAAATTTTGCCTGCCTCAGGAGAAGAGGCGAATTGCAGCCTCAGGAAGTGACTAAGCCTAAAGATCAGGTTTGAGTTCAGGCTCAGGTTAATTGCTGCCAGATGATACCACAACAGATACAAATCCTTCTGGGTGGCTAAGGGTCTTACATAAAGTAAAATATTTAAAGCCTACTTTTGTTGTCTCTGAGATAGCCCTAAATGAAAAAAGTTATTAAATGAATAAAGTTATTGAAGAGTGTCCTGACACCAGCCTTTCTATAGCTGATCTTTTCCATCTTACGTTTATTTCTCTGATAACTTGTATCTAGGAAGGTGGTGTCCGAGAGCAGTGATTTTAGATGGAAGGACACCATGCTTAGCCACAAGTGAAGAATGTGTTGGCCCAAGTTATAACTTAATCTTAATTCTAGTTAGAAATTTAAATTATTTTTCTCCTTTATATGGAAATTACACTCTATACTCTCTGAAAAGAGATCCAGGCACACAGTTGATGCCAATAAATAGACTGGGGCAGAGAAATGTTATGGAGGCTGGCTTTATGTGCTTATAAGGAAAGTCTTTTGTCTTAGACACTAATAGCATATTCCTTTTACCATGATAAAGCAATTTTAAGAAACTACATCTTTAGGGAAGTACCTATTCACTTAATGTCAAGCCAATAGTCAAGAAGTCATTTGGCTTTTGAGGCCCCAAAGTATTACTCCGAAATTCTGTTTTATTTTTAAAATAGTGTTTGATCTATCGATCTTTCTCACTGAATGAAGTGCAAATCCAGAACAAAATGTGATGCCTCATTAACTAGTTTTATGGTGTCACAGATGTCTTACCAGACCCTTGTTCCTATGGAGGAAGCTAGGCTGCAGTCATGATCTCACACTGGAATCTTGGTCCTGCCCCCCCAGATGATGGAGGAGCCGTGTCTACACGTACCATCTGGCATGTGCTCGTCTCTCGGGGACTAGCACTGGTGCATCCCACAGCTGGCTACAAGTGAAATTCCAATGTCACCAACAGCTGATTGTAGATGATAAAAATTTCCCTCTTCTCTTCAGACTCTGCATACCTGGAACATCAACACAATGTTAGTTGAGAATTACTGGGCTCCATTTTCTTCTCTGACTGGAAAAGCAACAAAGTGATTGGGAAACCAGAAACTGTGCCCAGAAGTGCCTGAGCACAGGGGCTGAAGTTGATCTGCTTGTTAACGGCTGTACAGTGGGATTCAGAGGGCATGGAAAGTCCCAGGCTGTGTCCTTGAAAGCAACCTTGGACAAAATAGCTGTGCAGGCTGCTACAGCCAGCTCCTGGAGAGGACTAATGAATGTCCAGTGCTGTGCTGCCTTGTCTCCCTTCTCCTGGGGTTGTAGGAGAGGCTACTGCAGAAAGGGGTGAGAAGAAGAGGCTGTTTTTCAGTTTGGATTTGTGTCTTTTGAGAAATTTAAGATTCAGCAAAGCACATTATTTTTTTGCATAAAACACATGGATATGAAACACTAAACAGGATATGAAACACTAAATTTGCTATCCTGAAAAGATATCCTGTGCTAGAATGATATTGCAAGAGCTACTTAAACAGAAAGATTCATGCAAGAGGGGAAAAAAACCTACAGCTTTTTAAATACAAGCAAGTATTTCCACAATGGAATACTCATTCATCCTTTTTAAAACATAATCCAAAATCTTGATTTAAACAAGCAATTCTCATTTCGATTTTAGTTCTTGTTTCTCTTTCTGGATTCCCATCTCTCAAGCTTTTTTAAGTCCTTTTGTGTTGTTGCTTTCTTCTTCTTTTTTTTTTTTTTTTTTTTTGTTTTCCTATTTCTTTCATTGTTCAGCAAAACACTTAATATTGTACTTTGGATGGAAGAATTCAAGTCAAAACTTTGAATGAAAATGTTTTTTTCAGAAGACAAAGTTTGCTCTCAAAGGGTGAAGTTCATCCACGTTCAGAGGGCCTGCTTTCAGTAAGGTGGGATTCCAGCTATCCTAAGTCCTTTGAAGATCGTGAACAGACATCATGCACAGAGATGAATTTCTGCCTGAAAGAGACTTGCCCCTAGAAGTAATTATTATATTCCTCTCTCCCTTGTTTATGGAGTTCTCCTTACCTATCTATCTGTTACTGACATGACCAGTAACTTTTTGCAATTTCCAACATGCAGGCTGGGGACAGGTTTGGAAAACAAACACTCCTTGTTCCTGTTGTCTGATGTATTAGCCTCAGTGCTGCTGAGCTGCACCTGAAAAAAGGCTGAGACATGAGGCAGAACAAGTGGGATCTTTTCAGTAAAAACAGTAAAGCATTAAAAAACCCCCAAAAAACAGTAAAAGCAAATGAACCATGGTGACCAACCAGTCAGGCCTAGGAAGCCCCTCTAGCCCTACCTGGCTCAAGCAAATGTCAAAGCTAAGGCTCCTTCTCCGTGGGATGTAAAAATATATAATCATAGAAAATACAACCCCTGAGGATGATACAGGACATGACCCTGAGATATTAAGATTCACAGAATTCATTCCAGATATCCACTATTGGTTGATTACCAAGAATAATGTTTGAACTCTGCTTTCCGTATCATTATCCTTCATTGTTATTTTGCCTTTTCTTACCATCTATAGGTAAGATAATAGACTTATTTTTCCTGTCACTTCACTAATACCTGAAGGGTAAGAGCCATAGTTAATATTTGTAACTATTTTCCTCTGAGTCAGAAATAGTTTTGGGGAAATTTTGAACAGAATTTTCTGTGTGTGGGAAGCTGAAATATGAAGCACTCTTTTCTCTGACCCCAAATCTCCACTACTAGAAAAGAAATTTTAGAGTCACTAAAGATAATCACAATAGGCCTGAAACTGATGACAGAACATTTGAAAAAGTTACTCAAATGGGTGCACTTGTTCACTTGAAGAAATTATGTCCTCTTTGAAGGCTCTGCTGCTTCAGCTGCTGATTTGTTTTCAAAGACTGCCAGAAAAAAAAATAGGTATATTAAAATTACAAATTCAGATAACAACTTTCCAGTATCAAATCTTGTCAGTATTTGGTAGGCCACCACTTTCTTATCACTTGGGATGCAGGGATAAAAAAAGGATACTGACCATCACTTCTCTGCCCCTGTTAAAAAATATTTTTTTTATTATTATTATTATTAATAATAAAAACAACAGTAATAATTGCATTCCTGAGAGTGGGTGGCGTTTACTTGCAGTTGTGTACCAGTAATGCAATTACAGATATGAGACATTTGGGCATGGCTTTTTTCTGTTAGGCTTATGTTCCTAAAATAGTGACTCTGCAACTATATAAACAACACCCCAATTAAAAGAAAGACAAAAAAAAAAAAAATATTACAGACTTCTCATGGAATAGGAGGATGAAGGGCACGAATTAAACTACTTCTTCAGAAATTGTGTTTAGATCCTGAAGTGCCTTTTTTAGCCGGGAGGTTTTCTGTTCCTCTGCAGAGGATGACCCGGCCCGCTGGGCGGAGCGCTGCCCTGTGTCCGGCAGCCCTGCCAGTGGCCGGGTTTCGCTGCCGGCGCACTCGGAGCCGTGCTGTGAGTAAAATTCACCGCATTTTAAACAAGGCTTATGCTTTGCGGTCATATTGAATGCAATTTCTTAGTGTCAGTTAGCAACCAGTTAGATGTTTCCCACCATTTACATTGAAAAGTAAATACAGATGATTCCTGTCATTCAAAGTCCAGCTGAAACAAGAATCTGTGCTTTTGAATGTAGATCTAATTGTTCAATCAGTCAGTGTTATTTAATTTAATTTTATTCTTTGTCTTTAACTATGCTGCTCATACTGGGAAGTGTTCCTATGTATTGATTCATATAAGGTGTTACAAGAACATAAAATTCTACTTGGAGGCCTTGGATTCAATGTTATTTTTTTGACGGATTTTTGGTTTAGAGTTTTGGGTTTGGTTTTTTTTTTTTTTCCTAGTATATTATCCATTCTAGAGAAAAATATTGTACTTCGAACTACATGCTTAATGCCCTGAGTCCTTTTCAGCTACAACACAACTTTCAGTTTCTATACAAACACTTTATCAATCTTCTCTTTTCTCCCTCGAGAATTTTTTTTCTGGAGAAATTCTCTTCAACATAAGGCCTTTTTTCTATATCCATAGTTTTCTCTGAAACTTTCTGAACTGAAGCACAATGAAACTTAACATCAGTGGTAAACAGATGGGTTGAATGGTCAACTCAAAAATTCTCTTAGGCAGTCATTCTATCCTCAGGTCAGCCTAAAATTAAGGTTGGCAGATTCTACAGCATCACTTCTGTCTTCCTTTGCAGATTTTTTTAGCTTCAAGGAAGAACCATGGGTCCATCTTGTACTGAACAGGGGCATGGACTTAGCAAGATACCAGTCTTATTCCTTGAAGAGCTGTTATAATTGTAAAATCTAAATCCATTCTTGGCTGATTTCCAAAGGGCTTGAAGTCATTTTCTATGTGCATAAAAACTTAACATACTGTAAAATTACTCTTTAGATCCTGTCCTTTGCCCTCGACAGTTGAGGGGTGAAGAGGGAATAGAGATGCATATAATTGGAATCTGAAATGCCTTTTCCAAGCATATTCTGGGTATTAAGGGTGGGTTTGGGTGGATGACACAACACAATGCACAATATGCTCTATGTTTAATAATCTACACAGAAATCAGTCCAAGGTTTATTTATGTTGAAATTGTGCTAATTTAATTCTCTCCAGTGAGCACCAAGAAGAAAATATTATGAATGTGATTTCCCTTTCACTTTACCTGGACAATGTATCTGCTAAAGCCAGCACTTTATTTCTGAACCGGAGGTTGAATGAGATATTGAGTTAAAATTTAGTTTCTATAGAGCATATCCATACGTTTTGTTTCAGATTAACATTTTGCATCTAAACAGCTCAGTTTTAATCAATCTCCCTTGCCAAATTATTCTTTTGATAGTCATATATTTAGCTGGTAGGCATGTTTTGAATGCTAAAAATATTAAGGTGGCAATCAGAATAAACTTTGGCAATAAATCTTGTTTTGGGAGTCATTCTAATTCTCTGTCAATAAAGCTATTATTAATAAGGATTGTTTAACCATCCCACACATAGATGAGATGAGACTTCTGGAAATGTTTCTCTAAGTTACAAAAATAGTTCAGCTTTGTGCTCAAAGCAAATGTTTAAAAAAGTTATGATTTTGCTACCTACCATTAAGAGGAAGTTAACTGGACAGCCTCATCACCAAGCAGCTTCCACTAAATTCTTTAACCTGCCTTTGAAAATCTTTTCTTTCATGTAGAAATACCAAAGTGTAAGGAAAATTTTTCCCCAGATGCTGCCTTTATTGTGGTCAGACAACTCACAGAATCTTTTAGACTTCCAGGGTATACAGTGTATTTATTGAATGAACAATGCTGTATCTTAGGGCCAACTGCCTTTGCTGTTTTCACTTAAGTATCAGTTTGGTGGCATTAGGTTTGCTTCTGCAAGCTTGTTTGCACACTTTCATTCCTTACTGGAAAAGTTTGGATATGGGAATAGAAATTCTTCTTACTGGAATCGAGGGAAAGAGAGGAGATATTGCTGTGGTCTTATGCTCCCTCTCACCTTTCTTCAAATTTCAAGTTCACAAAGTATTTTGCAGGTTATCATTGTGCCTCTGTATGTTCTCTTCCAATACTAAGGGGGATAACCACCCACTTAGTGCATTTTTGTGCATCAAATCCCTCTTGAAAGAACTAAATAAAGCTGATTCAATCTTCAATGATTCTGCTACATGAACTAGCACTGTGGCCGGGGTACATCTTTCAGAAATGCACCGCTACCTCTCCTCTCACTAATTCTCTTCCCAGTCTACACACTTCCTCTTTCAATTTCTAACTTTTCAGGCTTAAGGACATGGCATTTTAGGAAGTCAGAGTCAACATAAGTCCTAAATAAAATCTTTGGTTTATCTTATCAAAGAAAAGTATTAGGCTGGCTAGCATGGTCTAACTTTTATAAATCTGTCATATGAGATCCAAATTGTATTTCCATAGTTTGTTTTGAAGACTGTCTGCTATTAAGTCTAATTTAACGACTTTGTAATTGTACAGAATATTTTTACTTTCCATCTCTCAAAAAATATTTTTACTCTCAATTGCACAATATACTAGGTGACCTGATAAAATTATTTATACATCTCACAGATGGATTTAAAATTTTCTAAGTAAATTTTTAGGCTCTTGGATGAAAATTACCTTCTGTCTTGATGCAGATGTACTATTTAGTTCCTGTCTTGTTAGACAGTTTCTATCATCCCATTAGATTTTAATTCTTTCTGTTCATGAAGCATAGTTCATCTTACCAAAAAAATCAGAGATAGAATATCACTGACATAGTAAAATATATCTGTATCCTGCTAATCTTGAGTCTGCATTTATTGCATTTTCATTTACATGGTTAAAGAACATTTTCAATATTTCCTTTCCAAGCTCAAATGCAGCTTTGACCTTCTTTTTGTTTGTAAAATTCCTGACCTTAGTTCCTTTTCTGTTTTGAGTATACTCAAAATCTCTATTAATTCAATGTTGTCCCAAGAGAACCTGAATTACTGTTTCACTATTTGAATTCACTGGATTCTGTCTACTAATTTGGTTTTTTGTAAGAAAAATAAATTTTGAAAACCAAACTTAGAGTACTAAGGCAAATTAATGTAAAACTCGTTAATATGTTGTGGAGGATGCCAAAGAGGCCTAAATTGTTTGTGTGTTTGGTTAGTTTTTGTGCTTTTGTTTTGTGATACAGTCACTTCAATATAAGTCAAAAGAATAATAACATGGTATATAATTAGGCCAATAATTATTTGTGGAAAGAAGATTTATCAGCAATTACATTCTTGGCTTTTGTTCCCCTTAGTGTCATTATCAATACTTATTCCGTAATCTCCAAATTTTACATAAATTTCACAATTCTAATTTGTGTGAGAGTTCCTGTCTGACTAGTCTTTGAAGAATTGTACTTGTATCCAACTCTGAGATTCCTTTCACTTTTACCTTAATGGTGCTGACTTTTTTCTATTTATGTCACAGTTCCTTTTGGCATAGTTATCAGTTCACCATGAACTTAGCTCTATGTTCTCACCATTGCCAGGTATGCCATTTCAAGGTGTACTTTACAGTTGCTTTATGTAACTCTTATGGGTATAAATCTTCAGGAGAAGAACAGTAATGGAGAAAAAGTCATGGAGGGAAATGACATCATGTGTTTCATAATTGCTGCGCCTAAGACTACCCAGTTAGTATTGTTTTCCCACATTTTCTCCTCCTCTTTTCTTGTGACCTTTCCTACTTGTTTTTGTCTCCACATAAAAAGCTAAAAGGTATAATTATGACAAAATCAATTTTCATTTTTTTCTTAATTTTTTCTTATACTGGCCATCTCCAATTTCAAATCCAAGTTACTTTTTCCCCATCCTACTAGTTCAGGAACAAGCACCAGGCAGCTTCAATGGATGGCAGGAACTTCTCTACACCCAGACTTAGTTCAAGAGCTACAAACAGTGACCAAAGGAAGGACTTATGAGACTGTTATCAAGAATGGGTCAAACACATGGTTCTCCACTTTTCTTCCTTCTCTAATTCCTGTGTTTGCTGTCCCTTTTATTTTATCTCTGTCATGATAATTTACTTTGCTTCTTTCATTTAGATGGGCAGCTGTAACTAGAAGGCAGTTGTCTTCAATCTCTGACCCTCAAGACTTGTGCCCTCCTCAGAGCATGAGTGTATGCTTTTACTTTAAGGACTGATCAGCTTTAATGACTAACCTCCTCTTCTCAAAATCTGATTTTGTCTTGACATTTTCCTTCTGTCAAGCTTCTTGTATGTTTTTTTCATCAATTGAAGTAAAAGCACTTTAGAAAGAAAACTCAATTTTTTCTTGGATTATAAATGAGTCAAATGAGTCACAGAGGTAAAAATGTGCAAGCTAAGAACATTCCTCAGGTCAGTAACAGCTAAGAATAAAATCCAGGTCTCTTGACCCCAATCCAAAGTGTGTGGCATCACCCTACTTTAATCCATTGAAATCAGTAAAGTGGATGAATTGTTATGTTGTTAGTCAGTACAAGTAAGAATGGCAGGAAAAGGCATTTAAGTTGGAACACAAGCTTCTGCTTGTATATGTGAAATAGCAGCTAGACTGTAAGTAAAAACAAGGGCACAACAAAAATTTCTGGTTTCTAATTAACTGTGCCATGGGTGCTACAGGTGAAATTTTTCTTTCTCAGTATTAGTTGTGTGTAAGTTTTTGTTGCTTTCCATAGCTCATGCTTGGTAAAGTGGGTTGAGATGAGAACCTATCTTCCACTTGCCCAGCCAAGAGTACTACTCTGTTTGCATCATTCTCAATGTATCTCCTCACAACTGAGTGCCTGTGTGTTTGAGCCCACCTGGTAGCCTCTGAAACCTCTGAGGTTAGTGTGGCAAGTGACCCTTATTCTTCCTAGTAGTTTGGTATCTTGAAGGGCTGCCTCAGACTGAAAGAGCTCAGCTGAAGTCACTTGCTGTTTCTGTGAAATTTGGCTTAGACAGAAAGAGAGACAAAGGGCGTCTTGATGGTACATTCAGTTAAAACTGAGTGCATGGTGTGGGATTCAATAGCCTGAAACCAGGAACATCCCTGTTGTCAGCTAATGGCTGCTAGATTAAATTCAATGACACATCACAGGAAGACAATCTGATGATTTATTGGTATTGAGTTAGGATGAGAGAGAGGAGGTAAGATTTGAAGCCAGATTGCTCAAGTCCTACCTCAGGCTGTAAAGGCAGGTGTCAGTTTGTTGCGCTCCTGTTGGCTTATGTTGAATTAATTCAACAACTGCAGCTTAAGGCTATTTTTCTGACTCTCTTCTAAAGCCTAATGCCTAGGGCCTTCTCTCAAAGTACAAGAGTGGGTTTAAATTCCAGGATGAGACAACCAAAGCAAAATCTCTCATTGCTGTGGAAAATGGTCTGCCATGGGGATAGTGGGAGAGAAGAAAGTAGTGAGAGTGTCAGAAATATAAATAAAAATTAAGCAAAGGCTGCTGCCAGCTGTCCTTTCAACTGGATGCTCTTCCAGGCAGTTGTGTTTGAACACTCATTTGAAATGTCCAAATACTGAAGTGGCTTTGACAATGAATCTCTTTTCACCGATAAACTTAAAAGCAGTAATTGGTTCATAACTATATTTTGTGAATAAAGTTGGATTTCAAATATACTCTTCTACTCAGAATTCGATTGTTACTCTCTATCTGGCATGATGACTGTTTTGAAATACATTCTACTCATCTAGACAAGGTGTTTACTTGTGTTTCATATTCATGTTCTATTCTAGACCTGAACTTTTCACAAAAATAATTTATAAAAGAATTCTAGGTATAAAGCTTAGATGAAGTCAGATGACTTTGGCTACTAGTAAGGTTATTAATATTTGCCAGATTTTACAGAAATATGCATACGAAAGGCTTACAGGTGACCCTTGAAAGATTCTGTTATAATTAACATAGAATTAGCATTGCAAAGATAACTTACTGATGCCTAGGTGTGATGAAAGTGGAAGTGAAACCTGAAGGAAACATACTGAGACAGCTGACAGTTTATGCTCTTTATTTTAAAGCAAGTGGATGACCACCATTTATGAAATAAAGCAAAAAGATCCCCAGTTTCAGTCAGATGCAAAAAAAGTGCCATCTCTTCAAACAACAGACTGGTTTGGTGTTGGTATGCCATCATAATCATCTGAGTAGTGCTGATACTGGTCAGTAAGAAGAGGCTGATGCAACTCATCCTTATTTTTCTTGACACGTATGATACATGCAGCAGCAGCAAAGATAATTGCAACAAGAACCAGTGCAGTCACTATTGCAATAGTTATCATCTCTGTGACACGAAGAGCCCGACCTAAAAGAAATAAAACAAAAGGCAAAGATATGAAAAGCAAATGTCAAGTATATGGATAAATATCAGAGGTTCAGACTGAAACTCAGCATTTGTCATTATTCACTGAGTTGGGGAGTAGAAGTAATTCAAATTTTGTTTGATAATTCTTGTTTAAAAATGTGAGAAGATTTGATGTATCTTGCTCCACTCTAAAATCTGTTCTGGACCTTTCTTCTGCTGCCTTGTTTGTGAGGATTTGCATTCTCCCTGTTGCATTAATGAAGCTATTTGACATAAGAATAAGGACATTCTGCAAGTTTAAGATTCAAACGAGAACTTCTCCTAAAACTAGGGTGCGTACTGGGAACTTCATGCTTAAGCAAACTGACCAGTTGCTATACCTAATTCCAAACAAACATTGGGAAGGAAAACAAGGCAGGAAAAGAGAAAAAAGCCTTTAAAAAGACAGCAAATATTATTGGTTAAATTTGAATAAATTTCAAGAGACAAAGATACGAAGGCAAAAAAAGAGAGGATGTATCAGGTTGCACAGTTTACCTGGCCACTCGACTTCATAGCTGTATCCCAGGTTTTCTGGTGCAGTAACAAACATTTCATTATTGGTTACTGGAGGCCAGAAAGGCACCATGTTGTACTGTCGGTTATGTCCAATAGGGGCATTCTCCAGTGGGTATGTTGAAATATCTAAATTTAAAAGTCAAATCACGTTTCTGTAAATAAATTCCAAATAGCTTGCACTACATTTTTTTTCCCAAATCAGGATTTTGAGTACCCCAGAATTCTTTTTCAGTTGTTCCAGAAGGACTTGTTTCCTAGTGTGACAAAGCAGAGTCTCAGCATTGTCCAAAACCAAGGCCCCAAACGTTATCTCTGGTTTTGAGCAGAAGTTACCAATAAATTTTTAAAAATTCTGCCTGTGTCAGGCTTTTTATTTCTTCTCACTTGGAAAAGGAGAAATATGGCAAAGACCTCTTTCTATATACTTGCTTTGCCTGATTGAAGCAGTGATGAACAGGATGACAGTTGATGTAAATTCCAGTGGAATTCTTTTGCAACATAATGCTAAATTAGAAGGACATCAGCTAAAATAAAAATCAAAACAAACCAGAAAATCCCCAAACCAAACCAAATCAAAACAGCAACAACAAAAAAACCCAAAACATAACAGAAAGAAAATACTTTGTGGTAAGATGGTACCAAACCTTGTGATAGATCAAATCTTGTGATAAGAACCACAAGGGGATACAATTGCTCTCTGAGAGCTGGTGTGGGAAAATTCAATGAGGCAAGTTGTGAAAGCTGCACAAAGTCTCAGTTGTGCTGCAAAAGCTGTTTTCTCTAGAAGAAGGAAGAGGAGTATAGATTATCCTAAGAGCATACAGTTGGTTAATGTGTTGTATGGAGGAATACAGTTGCTGCATGATTCATGGACATAAGACTTAGACTGAATTCTCCCCCTAATTTCACTGATGTGTCTCTCCTTATTTTCTTTTTTCCTCCATTCCTTTCAAATTCTTCCTTCTGTTCTTCCTTTCTCCCTCTTTCTCACTTTCTCCTGTATTACCTTTTCCTGTTCTTTTTGGAATTAAAAAAGCAAGGGCAGAAATGGTAACTATCCTTTTCAAGTATATGGAGGAGGTTATTGAATGCTGGTAGTATATCACAAAGGTGGTAAAAATGAACGTGTATGGCATCTGTTTTTCCTTTGACAAGAAGAAAATGGTTATTTACTCCTCATAACAATGGAGTTCTCTTCCAGGGTTACAATGTCTTTGCTTATGGAGACAGTGTATTCCCACATACTGTTTTCTTGAATTGTGCCTGCTGTCTGACCAGGTCCCTTCACCGAGGGTGATCTGCAATTGGATGTCAATGGGGTGAGGAAGAGAGCTTGCTTGTTACTACTTTGTCCATGTGAACTTAAAATTCCAATCCTCTCTCCTAAATTTAGAGGCATTTTTCTGTCCCACAAGAAGGAGTTCTGTTCCTGTGACTACAAAGACTAACAACCACCCATCCTGCCTCTGTCCATGAGAACATCTTACCTGCAGAATGCCGTCTCAGCCACTCGTCAAAAAGAGCATCTGTAAATGTGTGCAGGAGGACAAAAATGGGGTCATTTGGTGATAAATGAGTTTGCCCTCCTGTCCCATTCAAAAATAGATGAGCCAAGTTATGGAGACTTCGAACTGCTGGGTCATATTTTCCTGAAGGATCACTGTACCCTGAATATGCAAAAAAAGAAGAAAAAAAATTCCAGTGAAATTTTGTTTTGAAGCTGCAGTCTCAGATGAATACTTTTTTTTCTTCTGAAAAGCTTTCATGTTGCTTTGCTTAAAACAAATGGGTAGCTAATCCTCTACCTACTGACACTTGAGAAATGTTTCTGGAATGCATAATTTTCAGATTAAAATAGCCTTAATAAAAGAATGCTGAGAATGTGGACTGCAAAACTACTTGGTTCTACTGCAAAAACGGTGAAAATAACATCATAGCATGAAAATAGAGGTATATATTTATATGCTACATATCATTCCCCATACTAAAATAGTTGCATGATTTTTCTAACTGCTTACTAAAGCAGGTGTATGTTGCCATTTATTCTAATGAACTAGTTGTTAGGTTTCCATACATCACTTCCATGCATACTGGGAACACATACTGGAAAGCTTCATGTGCTGTGATATTGTTTATTTTTTCAGCAAAGATAGACTGTAGCTTTGCTTGTGCACAAAGCCTCATAACCCTGAAGCATCATGAAATCTCCTCCTGTGTTCAAGCTTTGTCTAATTGTTCCAGGCAGGGATACATACAGGTAATTTTCTAAAGCTGACACCTAGGTATTGGTAGGCAGCAATTTGAACTGTCACTTTTTAATCCTTTCCTGTTAGGAGCTCTGGGTCATTAAGGTATAGAAGAAGTCTTTAGGATGCTGTCTGAATAGTATAAATCAAGTCCTCAGGCCCTTTTCTCTGTTGGATGTGTGTGTATACTCTAATGACAGTGATGGAGAGTTTAGTTTTAAATGTGCAGAGTTTATAAAACAGCGTTTTGCATCTCAGAAGTTAGGGCTAGCATATCTAGCAGTAGATCCTGTACCTAACCTCAATTACTATTTCTATTCCATTGCACTAAGTACTACCGATGCTTTCAATTTATTTTGCTTTCTTTTATTTGTTTTGATACGGATACAAGCGTAACTGCTAGAAGCACTTGTTTGCCTCATTTAGGGATGCAGCAGCATCAATCCATAGGCAAGGACTGTTTTCAACAAAGGCAACTTACTAAGGACCTTACAAAGGTAACTTACAAAGGACCTGAAGTTAGTTTCTACTTAGTATACCAGCATCAGACTCTTGAAACTTTTACTCTTAAAATAAGCAAATATAAGACATAAGCTATAGTTTTAAAGTAATTTACCTACAGTATATTTCCACGTAATACTGAGCTAATACTTAATGCTAAGAGCAATGTCTTCTTCTTGTCCAATAGCCTGTCTCAAAACTCATACCTCCAACAGGAAAAAGTGGAAAGTCTGCTCTCTGACTTATTTGGAGTTGTTCCAGGTCTTTTTATTTGCCATGTTTACCTTCTACTGTGTTGCGGAAACTGTCTGTTGAATTGGAATAGAAAGGAGGAGTGTCAAATACACCAACTTCCAAACACTGAGCAACATCCTCAGGCTCTGGGAGACGCTGTACCATAGGTCGTGCTATATTTCCAGCAGGATTTCTTCGGATGGGACCACCCTCAGTACCTGGAAATAGAGAGAAGAGAGAAAACAAGGTGCAGAACAGTAGGCTGAACAATTAATTGCTTTCATGACAACCATAGAGAAAAGAATCTCTCACAAATAACATTTACACTGAATAAACTGGTCAATTCCTTATGTCAAGCAAAGAATCCTCATGGTGCCCTGTTTTCTGGATTCTCTGCTCCAGGATGTAAAACAGCATCTCAAAGCTTCTTACTGAAGTTTGTTGTTCTCTAAGTGATTTAGGAAAATTTTCTACAGATTTTCGATGTGATTTCCTGATAAGACCTAGGCCAAGATTATTGTGGATGTCCTGATAGAGTAAGTGGGGAAAAGAATATGTAAATGACTAACCCAATACGGGGGAGGTTCCTATTTTTTTCCCTTATTTCCATGAAGATGCTTATATGAATATATAAAAAACTTACTGATATTTTAAAAATTATTTTAATTTGGATAAGTATGTTAGAATATGGTATTACTCACATTCAAAACATGGTATACATAGTTATTATGGGGATTTATTGGATATTCTCATTTTAGGAGCAGAATGGCATGAAGATGATAAGTGGAGTAGTCAGAAGAAAAGCTTCAGTTAAGAAATAACACTGACAGATTTAATTATTTATGGTGCAAGAGATTAATTGGAACTGCATAAGAAGGGAAGGCAAGTCATTTAATCTTTCTTCTGCTACAAGCTCTTGAATGTGTGCATTGTCTTAACAGACTGATGAAACTTGGATCAAGAATATTCAAAAATCACTTCAAGAGTTTTTGGCTAGAAAAAGCCACTGCAATTAAAGTATTATATTTATTTATTATTGAGAGAATGCTCTCTCCAGATATCGTCCATCATTCAAACTTACTGTTACAGATGGTACCCAAGGTTTCATAATCTTCTACATTTTCACACAGCACTCGCCACTGAGAGAAGATTGAATTCTGGCTTATAAGAGAGACATCAAAATTGCTTCTAGCTCCCATCAAATCATCTGAGCAGATATCACACGTATTTTGTCCTGTTGCAAAGTTCCAGTAGGGCAGTCCAAAAGTGGGATCCTGTAGCATGTTCTAAAACACATAAATATGGTGTTACTATGTGTGTGACACAGCTGTAGTATTTACTGCTAGAAGAATGCTAAAAAACAGCTAAATGCATCTTAGTAAAAGTCAGAATCCTGCCTTGCAGAACAGAAGAACTCTATGGAAAATTCATGTAGAAGCTTTTGGTAGTTTTTCATGCTGATACCTTTGTTCAACAGAACAGATAGCTGTACTACTTAATTGAATTATGGATCTCTCCCACTAATAAGACAGTACCTCTTCCATGAAACCATCTTGTGAGCAGTAAGAAACATAAATTAACACTGACACCTCATTTTCCAATTATTTTTAGTGATATTTAGCAAGAACAGTCTTTGTAGGGCACACTGTAACTAGGTCACCTGTGGAACTGAGGGAAATGTAAAGAATAGGGATACCAGCTTTTCCAGTTGGCATTGTTTGGTTCTTGTATGGGTTGGAGTTGAACAGTTCTGAAGTTAGTGAGGCAAAACTACTTTGACTAATGATCAAGTCTACTGACATAAATAGGAATATATGTTAAATCACAGAGAGATAGAACTTCTCAGGGCTTCCACATAGAGAAATGCCATTGAGGAAAAATGTGTGTCTTGCAAAGGAGTTTGTGCCTCAGCCTGATGTAAAGCAAGTAAAGTTAGTGAGAACACTGAAGTGATTTCAGACACTATTTTGTCCTGACCTTGAAAACATAATTCTTGCTTTTTTAAGAAGGATGATAGTCCAATACTATTTTATGAATAGGTTTGCATAAGAGAAGGAAAAAACGAGAATCATTGATTTATGGAACAGGGTATAGCAAAACACTAATTTCTCCAACCAGTTACACCAATTAAATATGATTCCGAATCCCTAAGCAATCTCTGTTATCACTTTCTTCAGAATTTCTGCTGCTTTGATTAATGTTATTCAAGAATAATTGCCTTGAGAATAAAAACACCTCTCAAAATAACATTATTGGTCCAATAAAATGTCTTGTATCCAGAATATATATATTTTTTCCACAAGATTTTTATGGAAATTTTACATTTTCTATTGTTTTGATTTAGATATTATATTTAACATCTCTATAAAAGTGACAGTCTGAAACCTAAATTTAGTATAGAAATTTATAGAAATTCTATTAAATTTAGTACACCAAATGAGTTACTGAAATTGAAGCAGAATCATTTCAACATGTAGGAAAAGCTGCCCTCATTTTTTTCCTATTTTAATATGGAGTGAGGGTCTTAAACTGTACAAAACATAGCATGAATGCACATCAACAGGAGCTTCACCTGCATGTCTCTTTCAAGCTGCAATAGATGGTACCTATGCCATGTGACAAAAGCTGGTCCCTCATGAGAGAAATCAACTCCTCCAAAACTCTGCTGCCCCGGGCCAAGGAAAGTCTTCCTGACAGAATAATAATGAGACCACACAAAGTAGTTATAAATGGAGATGTTCTCAAACTGAGGTGTGTTGCCATCTGGTCCAAAAATCTCTTCACGTCTTCGTGTGGCAATGACGATGTCAGGATGGACTGTCACCTTGGCTTGGTGTAAGGCACTCACAAAGCGGTTCCGTTCTTCTGCACTTAGAGCCAAGAGATTCCTTCTGACTGTGATAGTACAGAAGAAGCAAGTTACCAAAGTAATAGACACTGAAGCCTGATCTCACAGAACTTATTTATTGCATTCCTAATAATTCTGGCTAAGTCCATTTTTCTTCAATTATTCACCCTTTTTTCTCTGGGAAACTCACTGAGCATAAATAGATGTTATTTATTTTAAGAAAAGCTGAAATAAATTAAAATAAAGCCCCAATCATTGCAATTTTAGTGTTTTTAGGAGTTGTTACAGATTATCTTTCCATCCTGCTAAGTAAAAGGCAAAGACAGTTCTTTGCCATACAAACATTTCTGATATATTTGAGGTCTCCTGTAGTAGAAAATGAACTGAAGAAAGAAACACTATAAGCCAATTCATAATAATGAGAAATTCTCTGTTTGGCAATTTAATGAAGACCTAATTTTTCATCCTTGAACCTTGGTAGGAAAAATGGCAGATTCACCAGTGGATTATTGTGAAACATGTCTTATCTCTTAAATCTGACATTATTAATCTTAAGCCTAAATTATTAGTCCTTTTTAGCAGTATATCTCAAAATAATGAAAAAATGTCATTGATTGCACATAGTGAAACCAGGAAGAAAACTGACTTTTTGAAATTGCAGTTTTTCAGCAAGAAGAACTGAGTTCAGATCACCTCAGTCCTTCTTTCATCTGGTCTGAGAAAATTTCAGATTATGTTTAGACTAAGATGAAGATAGAAGTCCTCACAGTTGTTATTTAATATTTGCTTATTGTCATCATAAAAAACACTGTAAAAATCCATAACTCATTGTCCAAATCAGTGATAGACTATATTGATACAAGAAGCGTAAGAAGTGAATTTATATGAGGAATAAAAGTGAATTATATTTCACTAAAAAAAATTATTCAGTGAGGGATATTTTAGCTTCTGGGAAATTTAAATAAAGTCTTTCCTAAAACATTAATTTCATCCAAGGACTGCATATCCTGAAACATCCTTTTTTTGTTTTGGAGAACTGACATGCTAGCCCTCATCACTGAAGTGCTGGGTTTTTTGGTTTTGTTGGATTGTTGTTTGTTTTTTTGGTTAATTGATTGGTTGGTTATTTGGTTTGTTGATTTGTAGGGGTTTTTTTGTAGTGTTTCTAGAAGAGAACTAAAATTTTCTATCTAATTTTGATTTACATAGGCATCTTAACATTTTCATTTTCAAAGTATGTGCCTGAACCACAATAAAAAATTGTGACTATTATTAGAGTTAGTCATGAACAGAGAAGATATGAAGACACCGAACTGCATTTTACAGCAATTTAGTATGGATATGCCAACAGTAATCCAGTAATTATTTCTAAAATCAGAGCACATATGGCCAGGTCTATGAATGGTCAAAAGAGGTGACCTAACGTGGAAACTTAAAGCATAATTAGAAAGTAATTTACACTTTTTAAACTCATGTTATCATGAGTGATATATCTGATTTGTTTGGCATTATAATGCATTGTAAAGGTTTTAATGAAAGAAACTTAAAAAGTGCTCTATGTACATTCTAGAAAATCTCCTGAAACTGCTGTTTGCCTGTCTCTAGTTTTAGGTTGTTAAGTTTGTGTGTTAATATTTATCTCTTGATTATTCTTCAGAGTTGTTGTCATTGTAAAATAGAAAAGAATGTCAGAGGGTGCAATCTGGCTTAGCAGACCCAACTCACAGGTAATAATTTCTGCTTTCTCATTTAGTTCTTGATGCTCAAAGGATGAAAAAAATTTCAAAGATCTTTCCCATAGCCATCAATAAGCTATTACTAAGGAATTATTGTTAAAATTTTGGTTTGGTAAGCTGTCCTTTATTAACCCTTGTTGGAACATGCTCTTACATTCATGGAATGTTCCCTTATCTGGTGCTGATTTCTGTCTCTGCAGATAGAAACACTGCATATTTGTGCTAGAGACCTCTTGTCTAAAATAACAGCATAACCCATTGCTCATTCAGGGAGGTTATGGATTTTACAGGATTTCAATAACATATCTGAAGTTAAAAAGTTAAAAGTGTTTACGTTTAAAAAATAAAGATTAAAATCTTGTCCATTCAGATGGTTTTTAAATGAGAACAAGGATCTGTCCCCAAGTATGTTTGCCTTTTTAATTTACATATAATAATCAAAATTTTTCCAGTCCTGCAAGGATTTCATATCCATTTTTAAAATTTTAAAGAACTGTTTGGTGATATTCTAGACTTAACTGAAACTGGAGTACTGAAGAAGGGCTTACCACACCCTGTAATTAATTTGAACAGTCCACAGTCATGATTAATGTTTTTAAAGATATCGACAGCAGCAAAGATAGTAAAAATTTACCAGACCAGGTATATAGTTTAGAATTGTGTTAAGGGACTTTGAATGAAAAGAACTGCTATCACATTTAAAATAGTCATATGGTACATATTTTTCCCAGACACAGTCACAAACATATGTACATGCCTATATACATTGTTTTACTCTGAAATCCAAATAATACATTTTTTTCAATATAGATATACTATTTTTTAATGTACTTCCATGCATTGACTACAGGTTTCTTTTCTTTCTTTTAATGGATGGTAAGTACAAGTAGTTTATACACATGCTGAACAGCTCCTCTTGCACCTGCCCCAATAACCCCTTTAGCAACATACCTTTGCTAAATAAATATAGTGGACATTCTATAAAGAGAAGAAATCCACCAGGTGCATTTAGAAGGGAGCACTGACAACGAGCAATTTTCGTGTCATTTCATTTCTGAAGTTCTTACCTATGTTGATCTGTTGGCTGCAGGTAGGTCCAGTCCAGCCAGGCCGACATGAGCCGCAGTTGTAGCCAGAGAAGTTGCCGTTGCACCGGCAGGTTTGGTTGAAGAAGCGGATGGGCCACTGCTCACGGTCATCCCGCCCGTCGTGGATGTACTGGGGGCCGTGGGGCCGCGAGTCCACGGTCACCTGGACACACCGGCCCCTCCCCGTGGAAACACCACACCGGTCAGTACCTGGCCCAAACACAGGGAAATAGTCTGGGCAGCACATGCCGCTCCTCAGGGACTCAACAGTTGCGCACTGTCGAGGAAACTGAGCTCCAGCTCGGCCCAACGTGGTAAGAAGCAGCAGCAGGGAAAGGTACAGCAGCGTGGGGATCCGCATGACAGCGGGTCAAGCAGAGCCGGCTTGTTCCCAGAGCTGGCTGTCCACACACGCTGATTTCCTCTCCTGGATGGGACACCCAGCTCCCTCTATGGAGAGAGAGAGAGAACAGGCAGAATATAAACAAATTATATAAATCGCTTGGCCACCCCTTTCACCCCAGAAAATTGCTTCTAAACTCCACCCTAGTACTCTATCTGAAAAGGTGAGCAACTCTGACTAAAGACACTAATGTCCTTCTCGTTATCTGCATGAAAGATAATAACTAAGTAGATCTATATTTGCTCATTAACTTGTAAATTCCTTCAGAATGTTCATTCATATTTTACACTTGCCAGACACACTTGCTTCACTACTACAAAGTTCTAAAACCTGTCTGAGGCACCAGTTTTCTGAAACTTTTTTCCTCCCCTCCTTCTCTCCCCCTGTTCATGCCTTTTCTGCATTTAACTAGTATATCTTGTTCTCCCCTCTGTTTTCTTGCTGTTCTCCAATGCCAGCTCCAACATAAAGTGAAACTATATTTCTCCATGAATTGTACCTGTTTTCTTTCCTGGTACCTCTCCACTGCTGAGATCTTGTTCTTTCTCTGCACGTCCTATGACTGTCTAACCTGAAATAAGCACAACTAATTTCTCTCCTAGTTCAGTCTGCTTGCTAATCCTTCTTGTACCAACACACTATGGCTTGGCCTCACCCTCCTTCCTCTCTTAATCCCCTTTCTACTTCAGTGCATTTCTCTGGACTTTAAGTACTTGAACAGCACATGATTTCTTTCATGCTTATCTCCTTGTGATTTTACAAGTTTTAGCAAAGGTCAGAGACAAATACTTGAATTCAAAACAGAACAAATGTGAAGTTGGGTTTTTGTTTGTTTTTCTATTTTTTTTATTACTTCCAAAGAAAAGCTCACTTGAAAACAGACAAAGAACAGTGGGGGAAATCACAATTAACAGACATTTAGAAAAAGCCCTTAAGATGGCCTATTCAAGATGAGGCTGAAATAAGTGACTAAGCAATGTTATTTATAAAATTATACACTCCAATTTTTAAACTTATACTTTCAGTTTAACAATTTATTTGATGCTAAAATAAAAGGACAATGATCATACTGGAATTTCATTAAATATGAAAGTTCTGAGTTCCTAGTTCTGAGCAAGTGCTAGGAAGGGTAATGAAACAATGAAATTTACAGATCTCTTAAATTAAAAAAATGCTTCTTTAATCTTTACAAGGATGATTTCTGCTGCACAAAAAAAATGACCTTATTGAAGTTATTACTCTCTTTCTTAGCTTTCAATCAGGATGGATTTCAGTGAGGTGGAGATATGTCAAGTGAGGTGAAGATATGTCAAGAAACATCTTAACTGGCATCAAGACAAAACATTAACAAGTTTTCTGGGAAAAGGTTCAATCACATTGTAACTGACATCAAGCAGAAAATGGATTACCTACTCTTCTTGCTTCCCTATATGCAAGTCATAGTGCAAGAGCTCACCCAATTTTGGCAGAACAAAGAAACAGTTTTTTTTGTGCAGTTATTCTTGCCAACCAGCCATGCACCAGAGCAATGAACCTTGCCCTCTGTTCCTTGCATAACCCAACATGCTTGCTTCAGGGTAGGACCTAGATTTTTAGTACACTTATCTGTCTCTCTAATTCATTCTCCATTTGCAGGCAGGAATATTTGCTAATCCTCAAATGAACCTCTTTTCTGTCCTGGCTTCCACTTCATTCTCCATTTTAGCCTATATTCTTTTCTTTACTAGCTGATCCTGCTTTTTTCCTAGCTTAACCCTTTTCTCTTTGAACATATCTATCAGAACACATGTGACAAAATTTTACTGTTTTCACATCAGAAGGTAAACCAGAGCTGGTAAAAAACCTCTTGAGATTTTATCTGAAAAGAACTTAAAGTCCAAAGAAGAAGCATACAGGTTTTAGCCATGAATATTTAGCAAATACAGCAAATTCATAATAAGCTTAGAAGGGATAAATGCTGCCCCTTAGTCAAAGCCCCAGTAAAACAGAGTGAACAGAGGTACTGACTGGGGTTTCATGGCATCATAAAACCTCCCTTTATAATGGTGTACATGATTTAGATCTTTTGTAAACTTCTTGCACAGAGAACACCTATGAATGTTTTACAACAGAGATGCACACCTGAGGATAATATCTTTTCTTTGTCCCCAGATGTTCCCTTGAGTTTCCTGTTGGAAATCTTGCTGAACCATTTGTGAAATGCAATCCCTTTTTATAATCTTTATTTCCATATTCTTGCTTTTATAAATATTCTTGCTTTTAAAGACTCCTGCTCCCCTACCGTGCCTGGCATGATTTGATCTTGGAGATAATCCAAATGCACAACATCTGTGTTTCTATGGCTCAGTTCAGAAAGGGCTTGTCTACAAAAGCAAGGTAATGAGGAATAAGTCAGTGTTTGAACCCCTAGCTCACTAATTGCCTGTGTGGACTAAAAAGAGAGTTTTTAATATGCTATATTTTTGCATGTACCTTGCACCATTCTCTTTTTTTTGACACTAGTTCTTGATGCTGAGAACAGATCTCTATGCAGACACACAAGGTTTAGTCATGGTCTATACCCTAAAGTACTGGAGAAGATTATAAAAATCTAGCCAGTTATATTTGTGTTTGAGGAGACCCGAGGTACCGATTCTATCTCACCCATGCCATCAGTCCTACAGTCAAACATCACTGGGAGCTACCCAGTGGTCTTTACTAAGAGTTGAAATACAGGCATCTGTTTGTTTAAAGGATAAGAGCACAGTATTCATTCAGAAGCTCTGTTCTTTAACACATGAAAAGACATATGATTGCAGTGATACTGCTACGTCCATTTTCCTTCCTGTGAAACAGTACCTTTAAGAAGCATTAAAGGTCAATGCCAGGAAACAGATTTTTATCAATGGCACTCAAGGAGCATCTACAGCAGAAGATTGCCTATTCAGGTAGACTATTCCTTTGTAGTTCTTCAGTTGTCATAGGCTTATTCAGTTCTACACATTTGAATAAGTACATTACATTTTGATTTTTTTGTCTGTTACTTCTATTTTAGCTGGTACATTCGAAACGTAATACACAAGATTAATGTAACAGAGAGCAAAACATACATAGTTGTTTTCTGTTTTTTTTTTTTCCTTAAGAGTAGGGGGAAAAAAAAGCCAACCAGTTTATGTTTTTCTAGCAATAATCAGTTAAAACTACTGTCTCAAGGCATCAGGTGCAGCCTTTACAATGGAGTTTCATTAACAGAATAGGTGGATGCAAAAAAGTATTAATTTATAAATAAATTTTGAAATGAATGGGCAACAGGCAATAGTGATGTTAATTGATCTGCAGCATTTTATTTTCTGCTTCTATTCAGAAAAACAACCAATAAGAAACTTATTGCTGAGAATCTTTTACTTAGATTAACACTTGCTGTGGAATTGAGACAGGATTTTTTTACTGATCTTTATCATGTAAACTGTAGAAGTACATAATCACAAATTTCATTTTTCCCCAAAACCTTAGGATTTAGTAAATTACTTCAAGCTAGAATTAATGAATGCAGCTACGGACATTAAAACCTCGGTTCTCTTTTAAATAACTAATTTGCTGTAGTAGGAAGACAGTGGACCAGCCTCAGATAATGCAAACCAACACAGCCCCGTTGGTTTTAATAAGACATAGAATTACAGTCAGCTGGAGGGGGCTTGGCTCATTTGTGTAGGTTAACTTTCAGCAGGCTTATTTGCTGACAAGAACACTACAAAAATAATGCTGACTGTTACAAACCACTGCAGTACTTCCCAGTTAATTCTACTATGTATTGTCCTAGCCAATATTTTCTCCCTTTTTAGTAGACAGTTGAAAGTGAAACTAGTAGTGAATAAGAAACTACACTTAGTGCAACCTTACAAAATTGAAAATACCATTCCAAAGAATAAAAATAGATTTTTTTTACATTTGTTTGGAGTGAGCATAAGATTTTTACACATTCATTAAATTGTTTAGTCTCTTCATAGTGTCTTATGTCAGATATGGGAAGCACCATAGCAGCTGAGACATATCTCTGACATGGAGCAATATTACTTATTTTTCTAGGAAATCATGCATATATTGTACTGTACTCTACTGTAAAATTGAATTCTGGATTAATTTTAATTAAAGGAGTATTAGTCACCTTTCTTTTTGGCAACAACGTTCTCATCTTCATCCAGCAGACTATGTGATTCTTACTAAGTACTTAAATTACTCTCTAAGAATAGGACTCTCATATTTTTATCAAGTACTAATTTTTTCTTGCAAATAAGGTAAATTCTACTTTCATTTTGAGAAAACATCTATCACTTTTCTTAAAAGCTGGACCAACTATAAATCCATGTATAGGAAAGATAAATAAAGCAAAGGATAAGGTTTTTATCTGAAATTTTTATAATCTGTTGAAAGAAAAAAAATCAAATAATATTTTAGAAAATGGACACTGCTTTTCTTTAAAGTATCAAATTTTCACAGTTAATCTTACAAATGCTATGAATAGTTTAAGCAGAATAAATAATTTTAGTCCTACCTACTCCATAATATGTTCTATTTATCTACAGTTTTAGCCGTGTGCTTGAATGTGTGCTATAATAATGCTAACAATTTCTAAACATTTCCTCCATGCTTTTGTTATTCTGAAATGATCAATGAGCTGAACTATGGCTAAGAAATGAAATTGGCCTACAGTTGCTTCTACAAAGTAAAGTACAGAAAATTTACTCTATCTTTGTAGTTCAAAAGTTCACCTTCAGCAGGAAAACATATAGGTAATTGGAGCCTTTATTGCTTTCACCAAACACAGTCCAGTGCCTAGAGAGATCTACAGTTTCAAAATGATGCAATAGAGGTGACAAATGACTGCCTACAGAGAAATGAGTGAGACCTAAAAGAGTGTTGCAGATAGGCATAAAATGAAAATAAGTAGCACTTGTCTAAGGGTTTGAAATAGCTGCAAAATATCACACATCATTTTTGCCTCTTGAAAATATATGTAAGGTTTGAAAGCAGTATTTCAGAGAAACAGTTGATTGACAAAGGTACAAGATTGGGTAGAGCTTCCAGAAAGCAGAAAGTGTTGTTGTTGAGCCTGGAATCATGAGTTTTACTTATGAGTGACTGTTGATGAGATCTGACATTCTCAGCTGCCTAAGGTGAAGGAACTAAGGGTGCTGTAATCCTAGGGACAGCCATGGTATTAAAGTTAGCCTTGCGTTGTGAGCAAATACGGTGAGCGCGCTGCTTTGATTGCCACAATGCAGCTGCAGTTAGGCCACGTAAAACTCTGAACTACTGAACAGGAAATTGATAACAGAGTGTTGTCACACGGTCATTGAACCCAGAATGGCTGTCAGTGAAGCCTGGAGGTGGAGGGTGTCTCTGCACAGACAGAGTTTACAGAAATTAAGGTGTCCATCACCAACAGCGCTGTGCACCTGCCTCATCTATGCACCTGCCCATGTTCTCTTCTATCCACCTGCCAATGCAATGTTTGGGAAATTTATCCTCCTCTGACCACACTCCAGGGACCTACTAATCAAGAAGTGTTATATGTTTTGTTCTTATTGTAGATGCACTTCGGGCAAGACTACAAGCTACTGAAGTAAATGCTACTACTTTCAAAGTTAGAAATGTAAAAGCCATTACACAAACAAATCTGAAGTAAAACAAACCCCAAATTAAGGTAGATGATTTTGTCAATTTATATTATCTGCTATCTTGCCCTTTCAGTTCAAATCATCTTCAAGGGCAAAGGTAGTGTAAGACATTTTATCCATTATAAAATACCATGAAATTGAAGGTATAAGAGGTCAGATTATTGTTTAGAGTAAACTACCATAACTCAAATAAATTATACAGTTCAGGATGTGCCCATTGATGTCCAAGAAGTTACAGTAATTTATATTTAGTAAGAATCAAGTCCTTTGTGTTTTCAGAAACTGAATCTGTATTTTTCTCTTTGCTGAAGTGGTTTCCATGAAAAATTATTTCCCAGTGTTATAAATTGAAAGACCTGCTGGATTATACATACCACAATATGGCATTTTGTTCCAGGCCTGGAAAATGAAAAGAAACAAAATACTGGCACATGATTAATTTTTTCCTTAAATTCATGTTATTCCATTGATAGAGTCAAAGGCTTTTGTATGAAGGGAATAAATAGTGCACTGAGTAATATAGATCAATAGCTTATGTTTTGTAGGTGAAAATAATTTGTAGGGCGTTATCCTACCAAGCTAATATATGATTGTTTTGTAAATTATCTTTAAAGAGTAATCACCAACATATTTACAAAGTAAATAGAAAGAGTTCAGGCTCTTAGCTATTTATTGACAAGAGAAATCTAGCTAATAGCTACTGTCTCCTGTGTCAGTGTTTTTTTTTCAGAGCGCACTGAAATGAACATCATTCTTTCTTTTGACCTTACTGCACTGTAGACCATGTCCATCATGACAAATTTCTAATATGCAATTCCAAACGGCTTGCTTGAAGAAACAAAATGTTGAAGCCCCTCACAAACTTTATGAGTTAGCTTAAAGGCTTTAATGAAAATGAATTAACCTTTTTGGGTTAAATGGATGAGTTTTTGGTCCTATGAAAAATTTCTGACATTTTTGTCATGCCAATAACTTGGGAAATGTTTTCATTTGCAGCAGTAGAAGTTGATGCTAGTGCATTGGAAACCAAGACTCAAGGACACACCTGAAACGTTTCTGGTTAGGGAGAAAAAAGAATTTTTTTATTTTTATAACCCACATATCATGATACAAAACTCTATTTTGCGTTTTTACCACTTAGATGAGATCTCACAACTGTCAAAAGGTATGAGGAAAAGTAAGGGAGGCTACTGCAAGTGATGATGTTAATATCATAACAGTGGCATTCTGTCCTTTATAAACTATCCTTTGCCAAAACAGTGGTAACTTTTTACTTCCTTGAAGGAATATCTCCAGGTACATTTTGAACCAAAAGTTTGTATTTATTATTTATTAATATGAAGGTTCTAGTAATCCTTTTTTTGCAACAAAATGATAGATTCCTTTATCAACATTGGTCTGAACAGGTGCATTAAAGCCATTTAATGTGCCACAGTATTTTAAGTCAAATAGGATAGCTCCATCCATTTCATGATGCAGACTTTTATCATGCTATTGCTGATCCGTTTATTCTGAAAATGGAACAGTGTTTTATTCCAGCTTTAACTGAAGTTGATATATGTATAAGAATTGATGTTAAGGAGTACTAAATCCCAAGAGTCAAACATAACCCTTGGGAATTTTATTTTTGAGCAGGCCTGATAAATTTCATTAATACTTGATATATTCAATGTCATAGATAAAATAAAAATCCTTGATGTACCTGATAATGTGTAAAGGATATTTACATTATCCCTTACTAGCTAGCTCATTAGCCTGCAAAAAATTGTGTTTCTCCAAAAAAAAAAACCACATACCCTATTAACCCTTGCAACATAATAGGAAATCTATACATTAAAATCTAACAAGCAAGGAATACAGTTACAACTGCTGTACGCACGTAATTTTTTAGTGTTGTCTAGATGGATTTAGACTTCTGCTTTGGTTATATTTCAAAGGAAAATCTCCCTGGACAAACCAAAAAGAAATGCTGTCTAACATTTCCTTCTGTGAGCAGTTAATAAAAGGCAACATGATGAAATTTTTTTGATGATGAAATTACCACCACCTGCTAGGAAATCCTTAATTGAATGCATATTAAAAATGAGAGTAGATACACTAATGCTAAGCCCTCATATCACAATAAAAAAGATCAGCCATGAAATCTGATTCCAATATTGTGGAAGTAATGGAAGTAAAAATTACATGTGTGCATTTCAGGCAAGAATCACAGGCTGCTTCTAAGTGCCGTGAGCACTAATGGCTCCAATATGCAGAAAGATTTACAGGTATGTCATAGATATCCTTTAAGACTTTTTAATTTTTTTCTCTTTACTAGAAGGAATTCCCTAGGAAATTAGTGAACAAAGAACTCAAGAGGATAAAATAGACATGTAAGAGAAATGTGGCTAATGATGGCAGACAAACATGATAGAAAATGTTGAGCTATTTGGTCAATGAAGTACTCATGAAATAGGTGATTAGGTGATAGGTAAATGCAGCTTTTTCAGAGTAAGAGGACCTTTTTTGTTTATATTTCTTTCATTGATTTCTGTCAGAAATAAGTGGCAGAACATTTAGCCATAGTTGCTTATATCTTTCCACATTTTTTAAATAAACTTGTTGATATGCTTGTGATAGACTTTGGAAGAAAAAAATCAGTCTTTTAAAGATTACTATATTGGTGCAGATTTATATTAATTCTATGACATTAATTATTGTCTCTTGAATAGATGCTATGTAAGGTTTTCCATATTTTTTAAAGGGAGGATTGATGGTAGGTTGGCCAGCCTAGTCATCACCATTTTTTGTTTTATATGGTATTTCACCATCAGCACAAACCAGCATACTAGCTTCTCAAGCAGAAATGATCACTCAATGAATTTTCAGTCTTGTTTTCAGTAGCAATAACGATTTGTTGTTGAATCTTACAAAGTTCTTGTAAGATTCTTGTTTGAAAAGAGTTGAGTTGCTTGCATGCCTTCCACATGCTTTTCAGAGTATGTAAATAATATTTCTTTTCCATTTAAGGATAGACTTGAATGCAGGGAAAACAATCTCTAAAAAAAATGTCAAATTTAAGAAATGTAAGACAAGTCTTGCCTAAATTTATCCAGTAAACAAAAGAGTAATTTCTACTTAAAAAATAGAAGACTGAAATTTCTTTCAAATGCTTCAGTTTCTTTGCAATTCCGAAGGTTTTCTGAATGCATTGTAGCTCTTTGGAGGTAGTGTCACTAATTTTCCAGAACAAAGTTCCTCTTTTGGTTCCTCTTTTGTTTAGCCTATGTTTCTTCCTCACATAAGACTGTGAGTGCATCAATCACAACTCAAATTATATTTTTGAGGCAGAGTGTGGGTGGTGCTGGGCTCATTGATAAAATGATCAATTAATTTTTATTGCTACTGCATTTAAAAGCCTTGTCTAGGAATCAATGGTGTCAAATGGTAAAAAACACAGAGAAAAATTAAATCTGACATAAGATAAGAAACTACAGATGTTCAGAAATAGAAAGAAAAGCCCGCTCAGGACAATGCTTGTCATGATAAAAGGGTATATTTCAGCAGAATAGCAGGATAGGTATTACCGGTCCTTTTAGTGGACATTACAGCTATGAAAATTTGTAGGAAATGGGTGAAAAAGTATTACATGTGTGTATAGGTGATCATGCCAAATCTAAATGACAGCCTAAGAAAAGTAGAATGCATTCAAAAAAGGAAAAATTATGAGTGATCCTATGGGAGATAAAAAAAGGTGACATGGTTATTCACAGTACTGAATAAAATATGGTCAATTGAAAGGGATTGAAATAGGCTGGGAAGTCTCTTTTAAGTGACCAAAGTTAGCTTCTGTTTGATAGAAAAATCAATGCAAAGGATGAAAAATTATTGATGTGAAATTAAGAAAAAAAAAGTAGATTTGTATATAATTTCAATCTAAATTCTTTGTGTGTTCATATTAAAAATAAGTATCTCCATAAATATCACCCAGTGAAATGTTTGATTGTAAAGTAGGAGTTAGAAACAACATAGAACATCTTTATGCACAGGACAAGAGGGTTTAGTTCCCAACTAAGTATTATTAGGTGTTCCCAGAATACACAGTATTCACTACTGAGTTAATTTAGATGAATATATTTCATTATGTCCTGGTCCTAGAGAAATTCAATATTTATAAGGGAGTGCACCACTGGAAATAACATTATGTCAAATGTAGAAAAGGTAGTATTCATCCTAAAATACCTGAATGTTTGAGAATATATGTCAGACATCATATTCAAGTATTTGAAAAGTAGTTCAGTGTTGTAAAACCTGAATTAGAGTTCAAGCAGGACTCAGACCTGTCATTTATCTACTGCAGATATACAAATATATAATTGACTTGCAGAAGGAAAATTGTTTGTTGAGTTTGAGGAAGGCTGGATATTTTTTTCTTCTACAGAAAAAATTGTACTGTCATATAAATTTTTTGTCATACCAAATATAATTAATTAGTTTTTTAAAAATCTACCTAATTCTGAATAATGAAGTGTAAAAATTATGGCTATGCATCTTAACTGAATGAAATATGTACAAGTACCTGATTTTCACCAAAACCATGTTTTAATAGTAGAAAGATAAAAAATGAAGAAAAACATAAAGAGTTGTCTGATTATATATATTCTTTAAAAATAAGAAGGGTGATTGATGTCAAGTTATATGTGCAACTGAAAAAAATGCTGCTAAGGTAGCAGTGTAAAGACATAGGGACAAGACAAAGACTATTTTAAGACTAAATATAACAAACTTAATTTTGTATATATTTGCAATTAGTTCTTGCTATGGTAAGACATGCCAGAGGTAAAAGTAAGGTAGAACTTTATGGAAGTAAAAAGTGTTATGCTTCGTTTTTGTGCTCAATGGACATTTTTGAGAGAGGGAGTTGTCATGGACTTTTGTGGGCTCAGAATGCTCTGATGGAAGTGATGACATTTTGGCAGCAAAAGCCCATAAAATAGACTGCTCATATGCAGGAATAATGTATCAAATCCAGCGGTGAGTTCTACAAATAAAAGGGCTGGATGATCAGATAGATTTTGGAGAGGCTTTTTCACAATATTTCACCAAAAGCATTACACTGACATCTGTTTTATAAGTAAACATGGTTAGAAAAGGTGAAAATAAGCAAATTAGTGTTTTTACTGTTACTGAAGAGAGAGCAAAAGGATTAGTAACCACATTTTTAGCATCTTTCAGAAAATGTATTTTCTGAAAGAACAGGAATTTAGAAATGTCACAAACAATTTAATCAATGAGATAGAGAATAGGGCCTCTTACCCTTCTGTCCAAAGCCATGACACTGAGTCTCTGGGGAGTGGAGTTGAAGGAAGTGAAAGATGTCAGATGTGTGAATGGCATCCTCTTCCACTACCTAAAGACCTATTTAGTGACATTTACCGGAAATGGCATTGTTGAAGTGGTGCAAACTTCATTCGAGAGAGAAACTCTCCCTCATTGCCCTGATACCTTCAAATTGCAATGAACTCTCATAGCTGTATTTCAGCATTAGTCTGGAAGCTCAGCAATTGTAGCTGCGTATCAGTGATCAGCAATTTCTGCAAGAAGGCTCAGAAAATTGAGAGTTACTAGCATGCCTGAATTTTGAGTCACTGTATGATAAGCCAGAAAGGAAATTTTCCATTTGAAAGCATCCAAGTCTTTTGATTTTATGTGTTTTTCCAAGGTTATCTATTTCTTCAGAATCTTTTAAAGTATTGAATTGAATGAAAATTATACACTATACGTAAGAGAACAGAAATAACTGTTAAGGCTCAACATGATGGCAAATTTAGATTGGGCACCATGGCCAGGATTTAAAATGTCTGCCTGTGGAAATAAACATGTGAACTAGTCACGGCAGGTTCATCTTACAGTCTATAGAAAGAAACAGGTATTTTCACAATGCAATGTGTCTCATTCCAAAATAAAAATATTAAACACAGAGGAGGAGTCTGTGTTCTAACAACACCTATTTCCCACCATTTGCTTCAATGACAGCCATGCACAGCTAATTCAGATGCAGAAGATAAAAGTTAGCTGACATGAAAAGAACATTAAGCTTCTGACTAAAAAGTTTATTCAAAAAATCTTACTGATATTTACTCTGTATATTTGACAACCATTTGCACATGTAAATTTTTAAAAAAATTTCAATTAAACCCTGCAATCATCATACAAAGTGATTCTTTCAGACATCTTAAATGTTTTTCTTCCATCAAATTCTGTCTTTGATGTTAGATATAATAAATTTCTCTCCAATGAAAGCAATTATTAATGAAGATCAATTTAATTTCTTACTTTCAGTTAAGCCATACCACAGTTACAATGTACTTTGGCAGACTGGAAACCTAGATGTAGTCTCTGCATTTTGGTTAGAATATATGATTCCTTTATTAGCTGTCATTATTGTGGTATATCCAAGATTTGGTTCGCAACCACAGTGTGACAGTTTGTGCTGTCATTGGCAAATCAACGATTAAACTGTGTTTGCTAGTAAATGTGACAACGAGCTGAAAAGCAGCTTGTCCCAATGGGCACCAAGTTGAATGCAAGCCAGCAATGTGCCCTTGCCACAAGCAAGGAGACTGGTATTCTAAGGATACATTAGTCACAGTATTGACACAGTCTGAGAAAGGTGATCCCACCCTTTTATTCACCACTGGTAGGGAGTACTACACGTCCAGTTTTGGGCTCCTCAATACAAGATAGGCATGGACGTAGTGGAGAGTCCAATAAAAAGCCTGAAGGTGTTGAAGGGGCTGAAGCATCTCTTCTAAAGAAAAAGGCTAAGAGAGCTGGGGTAATTCATCCTGAAGAAATGAAGGTCTCAGTGGTGTCTTATCAATGTATATGCATAGCTTAGGAAGAGAAGAGAATGAGTAAAGGAGAGTCAGGCTGTTTTCAGTGTGGACAGTGTCAGAGCAAGAGGCAATGGGCACAAGCATCAATACAAGAGGTTCTCTCTAAGTATCACTCTGCCACAGTAAGGGTGACAGAACACTAGATTAGATTGCCCAGATTGCATTGTGGACTCTCAATCTTTGGAGATATTCAAAAGCCACCTGGACATGGTCTTGGAAATTAGCTCCAAGTGATTCTGCTTGAGCAGAGGATTGGATCAGAAAACTACGGAGTCCCTTCCAATCTTAGTCTTTATGAGATTCTGTGAAATATATTTTGAAAGGTCCTGAAAAAGTATTTTTTAAATGATAAATAATATCAATAGATGACAACAATTTAATTTTTTTATTTTTACTTATTTATTGCAATAATAATGCCTGGTAATACCACAATTTAAATTAAATGTTACAATTTAAAATAAAAATACAGGCTTTGAAACATCAAATACGTAGAAGGAAATCATCCTGAGGTTTGCATGCCTTATTTTTGACACATGGAACAGTCTACAGCTAGAAAAGACACTGATATTTCAATTCATAATTCATGAATTCCAAAACCAATTAATAATTGTAGAGTTTTTTCTAAGCTTTTACAACTGTTACTGAATAGCAAAAATTAAGATTTGTAGGTCCCAGATAAGTGTTCTGTCTTGAGTGCTAGAGGATGACTGTTTTTATTAATGTTTTGAGTTGGGACTGACCTTAAAGATCATCCAGACTCAACCTACCTTGCCGTGGATACGGACACTTCTCACTAAACCAAATTACTGCAGACACCATCCAGCCTGGCATTGAATACTGCCAGGGCTGGGTCATCCACAACTACTCTGGACAAGTTGCTCAGTTACTCACCACCTTCACAGAAAATAATTTCTTCATTATAGCTTATCTAAACCTATTCCTTTTCAGTTTAAAGCCATTCCAACATGTCCAATCCCTACCGTTCCTGATGAAGAGTCCCTTTCCAGCATCCCTGTCAGATACCGGAAGGTTGCTGGGAGGTCTCCACACAACCTTCTTTTCTCCAGCCTGAACAGTCCCAAATTTCTCAGCCTGTCTTCATTGGGGAGGTTCTTCAGTCCCCTTATCAGCCTTGTGGCCTCCTCTCAGCTTGCTCTGATGGTTTCGTGTCCTCCCTGTGCTGGGACCCCAGGGCTGGGTGCAGCCCTGCAGGTGGGGTCTCAGCAGAGCAGAGCAGAGGGGCAGAATCCCCTCCCTGGCCCTGCTGCCCACACTGCTCTGGATGCAGCCCAGGACACGTTTGGCTTTCTGGGCTGTGAGTGCTTGTTGTCATCTCATGCTGAGCATTTTGTCAACCCTCAAACCTCAGTCCTTCTCTGCAGGATTCATAATTTTTCCCAATCACTTCTCAGTCCAAGCTGCGTGTGTTACCCATGGAGAAAGGGGAACTAGAGTTTTCAAGAAGCAGGCAAGTTTCAGGGTTGTAGGGTGAGTCCCCTCTGCTAGAATTGCTCAGCTAGTGCACCAAGGACTGCTCTCTTCTGTGTCTGTCTCTCAGCAAGCAATGTTTTTTATCTGGGAACAGGCACTCTGCAAGAGGCTTCTTTGTTGGAGAAGAGACACAATTTTCTATAATGAATTTCTGTATTGACTTAGAAATGTTAATAATGGTAGAGTTGCTTTACTTAAAACAAGATCATTTACACACTTTTAGTCTTAAGGAAATCCTTTGAATTCTTTGATTTATATCAGTTTTATTCAAAGTAACAAGAAACACATTGAAAATTAAGAATGCTTGAGTTAAAAGGAATAGGAAGACTACTGTGGTCTTTTTCCCACACTTTTTGACGTAAACAACACTCATAATATAAAAGTAATTACTAGGAAAAAAGCAGTGTCATTCATTGGACTTAAAACATTAAAGAATTCCTCAGACCATTCCATTCAGCATGTCTGAGTTCCTTTGGACAGTAATGATATTATAGATTAATATTTTACACAGCAGTAAAATTCTTAAGAAAGTTATTTCTGTTTTATTCTAGATCCAGTAAGATTAGATTAATGTTTCTGATCAAATTATTTGTAATTTACAGAATAGTTCCAGAAAGGATTTTCTTTACCAAGTGCAATTCATTAACATTTTTTTAAAATTAAGCATAGGAATTATGACTATTCATCTTAAGGGAATGAAATGTGTACAAGTATCTGATTTTCACCTAAACAATGCTGTAGAAGTAGAAAGATTAAAATGAAGAAAAAGAATATAAATTCAAGAAGTAGTCTGCATGTACATATTCTTTAAAACTAGAAATGGTGATTGATGTCAATCTATATGTGCAAATTAAAAAAGAAATGTTGTTAAGGTAGCAAAGACAAGAATATTAAGCATAAAGAATGTCATTGGGTAATAGGTATTTTATCAAAGCATCATGATAAAGTCAACACTGAGAGGTTAGAAGTGGTGGTGTGGTCTGAGATCCTTTAGGCAAATCTAATTTGAGTGAGAGGCCAAACTGGTCCTCTGCAGGTCCAAACATGAGCAAGAAGAGAAAAATAACTTTTTCTATTCAGTCCCCCCTAAAATGTTCTGGATCTGTTTTCCAACAGGCATGCTGCTGACGACCTCTGTAGCAGGAGCTCAAATCTGAGTAGCAAATTAATGTGTGCAAACTCTCTTTCACAAACTATGATACAAATGATCAGGAAACCAAGAAAGAAGACAGTGAAGCACTATTTATTTGCAAATGCTAGTGTAAGCAAAAACTCAGGCATGCTACTTATTACAAGGGTTTCAATTTAACATCTGTCATCAGCACAGTTTTCCCTGCATTCAGCTGTCCCACACACTTTGCATGTGATATCTTCTCCTAGAGACTCTCATCTCCTAGAGATGAGACCTGGAATACAGGAAACGTATTTAGGAAAACCATCAGAATTCATAAATATTGAAATACCCAACTATTAAATTGCAAATGATGAGAATATAAAGGGTAAAACAAATTGTGAAGAATAAAGTCTGAAACTAATTAGAAATATTCCCTGAAGCAAACTAAGACAGGAAAAAGGAGGGTTTTTTCTCTAACATTTTGAGATTTTTGTACAAATGATGCATGCTAAGCTAAAGACAGGTAGAATCTAATGCCAGATAAATTTTTTGGTACATATATGTCATCTTGGTTTAAAGCTTTTAGAACATACCTGATTTGGAGAAAAGATATTGAAGCTTGTTTAAACTCTGTCTCATTTTCCATCATGAAATATCTGAGAGTCTTAAAACTCTGATTAAAACTTTTTATTAAAACTTCTGATTGCCCAAATACCATTTTTATTACAATATTTTGTGTAAATGTCACATTAGGCCAAAAACTCCTGAACACTGGCAGAATATACATGTTCACTGTAGATATTAAACATTAAGACATTTTTTGGGGTCATATGATGGCTGGAGCAGGAGATTGGAATTCTTGCAGGTATTAAGACAGATATGGGCAGGCGTTGACACCAGTCATGAGTTTATCTCATGGAAAAGGTTTATTGCAGAATACTGAAAGAAAACATGTGAAATAGTATTTCATTGAAAAGTAAGTTATGTATTGTAATTTTTTAAATTTTATTTTTATAAAAGGCACTTGTAACAAAGATCTTTTCTTTATGCCTGTGATAATATCTGACTTATTTTCCAAAAAAGAGGTCTCTGTAGTAATTATCCACACTGAGATCATCTCTAGGGTTGGAGATGAACACTGTTTCCTGAGTGATAGAATTGAGCCTGGCTAAACCACAATTGCTTTTTATCTGAGTCTGCATTAATTTAATTCTGTAAGTTGTTCTACTCACTTCCCAGAACAACATTGAAAGTCTGATTTTTAGAGACATTGAATATTCAAACCTCAGAATTGTTTTCCAATTTACCAACTTGTTTCTGCATTGTCATTCCAAAGCAGCATTTAATTAAAGATGCAATGTACAATAAAATATATTAAAGACAAAGGAGCTGTGTATGTTTTAGACAAGAATTAAAGTAATGTATTAAGCCAATGATTAAGTAAAAAATGTTCAGTCTGTTCTTTGTGAAATGGAGATGCTTGCAGCTATTTTTATAATGTATTCCGATCTCATATGTTAGCCTTAGAAGATGTCAACTATATGAATGGCAAAAAGGATTTCAAACACACTGTGCTCAAAAAAGTAAGAAAAATGAAGACAAAAATAATTCCATTGTTATTTCCAGTGTAATCATCATATTGAAAAAATACCTGTAATATTCCAATAATTCTAATAATAATATAACAAGGAAAAAACACCCCAAAAACATTGTTTTTCAGTGGAGGTGTAATTAGATTAGTCTTCATCAAGACTGAATAAGTACAATGGATTACTATCAATATATTATCTTCTAATCTCACCATGTGGGATTTGTCGCTATGCCCAAGAATATTGAGTTCAATGGGGAACAGAATGATGAACTGAGCTCAGTCCACTCAAGGATGTCATCTCTCATAAAAGCAAGCAAATGGATTTCTTGTCAAGAATAGCAAAAGGAAAAAGTGCATTTAATTTGTTTTGGGACTTACTATGACAAAGAAAGAAAAAAGGGGTTTGATAATGGCCTGGAAAAAAAAGATATCAGAGGAGATCAAAACTAATGTGTTTATGCAAATCAACAATACTTGTGTGATAAATAACTCTATATATTTCTTATATCAACAAATAATATTATTTATAGTAGTATATGTAATAATATGTATATGACACTATATAATCATACAAAGTCAGAACAGAAGGACATTGAGTATTTTGTTAACAGAAATAAACATTACTTAAATACATCTTCCAAATCAGATGGAAAAGTTTTTTAAAGTTATGATATAATTGCAGCTAGAATTTATATATATTGTGAAATGCTGTGTGGACTTCATTCTTTTGTTAGTAGGGATGCTTACAAAATTAAAACCATATTTTTGCAGTCTTGAGCTCATTTAGTTGAATTCATTGTGAGGAAGGAATTTTCCAAAATTGCTGTAGTTGAGTATCAGTGAACATATCCTATTTTGTACTTACATTGTGGCAGCTTCCTACTCGAACTTTCCCTGCACCTGACACATCAACCCAATAAGGTAAATGTACTCTCTTAGAAAATATGGAGAATAACAATGCATCCAACCATTTAAATTCTATCCTGAAGTTCTGTTTGGGTGTCAGCATCAGTAAATACTTAGACTTTACTATTGAAATTAGTCTTCCTGTATACAGGAAAACAAGTGAAAATGACATGAAGAAGACTGAGGTACTCCACAACTTTTATTTCCTCTGTTTTCTTTGGTAATCACCTCTTCTCAAGGCCCCTTAATCCAGGGACTCGGGGAAAGAAGATTGGAAGAGAAGATCAGGTCCAAGACCATGCAAGGAACATGAATATACACAAGTCCAAGGGACCCAATACAGATAGTGGAACTGAGTGACTCCGCAGATCTCACCAAGCTGAGTGGTGCCATTGATATGCTTCGGAGAAGAGATGCCATGCAGAAGGACTTTGGCAGGCTTGGGAAGTGGGTCCACAAAAACTTCATGAGGTTCAACAAGGCAAGTACCAGGTCCTGGTCATGAATGAGTCAATTCCCCTTATCAGTACAGACAGTGATGTATTGCTTCAGAGCAGCTCTGCAGAGGAGGTACAGGTGGGCGAAAAATTGGACATGAGATGGAAATGTTTGTTTGCAGCTCAGAAAGCCAACTGTATTCTGGGCTTCATCAAAACCAGCATGGCCATCAGATTGAGGGAGGGGATTCTCTGCCATAAATTAGTTTGGTCTTGTGAGACCTCACTTGGAGTGCTGCATCCAGCTCAATATAAAA
>VZTB01010993.1:70320-81899 GCA_013397245.1 Thryothorus ludovicianus
AAGGGAAGGGAAGGGAAGGGAAGAAAATGTTTATTGTAATGGTTCTTTTCTGATCTTCATTGCAGTTAAAAAATATTTCTAGGATAATTTCACATTCTAGGACCAGTATCACAAATACTGTTTCAGTATCTTGACCAGTGCTTAATATTTGGGCTCTTTGTATGTTGTCTTTTTAAAATTATTTTCAGTATGGGTATTGATTTTTTTTTTTTTTTCATTCTCACAATGTTCCTATTCTTAGTGAGAACACATTGTATGCAAAGAAGTCTACAAGAGAGACTAAGCTCCTTAGGACTTTGCAAGTTTACAAGAGATTTACAGTTTGAATTGGTACTTTGTTTTCTGGCATCTATAGATTGAAAGAATGTAAAAGAAGTAATCTTCAAATGTGATCATTGAGTTTTCTCTGTTGGTAACCCCTTTTCATTTTATAAACAGAATAACAAAGATTAGGCAGCTCTGAACATAGGTGATTTGCTAATCAATGCTTGGGATTGAAAAGGAGTGAGGTGTTTGTGTCCAAATCATCTTCGGGAGTAGAATTAGAGAGGAAAAATCCATGTAATAATAAGCTATGCATTGAGCTCCCTCCATACAGGAGTAATCTTTCAAGCCATTTACAAACCTGCAAGTCCCAGTTCTACAAGTCGTACTGAAGGTAAATGGCACAGATTAGTCATTCATCATTCAGTAAGGAGTACTCAGTGGATGAAAAGAGCAGTGAGGCTGTCATGTCACATGACATCATGGGAGCTTTTATGCACAGCAGATATCTGAAGCAGGCAGCCACATCTGATAAAGTCCCCAGATTTTGCAGCTCACACAGCACCAACATGACTGAAACTTGCACGGTCAAGGCCCTCTATGACTTAATAGCAACCCATGGCATTCAGAAAATGGCTACTACACACCAAAACCCTTTAGAGATGATTCAGTCCAGTGGCTTTGAAATCCTGCAATGGGAAAGGGTCTCAGGAAATTATGGATTCTCCCTGGACAAAACAGCAGTGACTGTCATGACTTCTACAGCCTTTTTGAAAGAGAAGCAGACAATAATGCAGCAAATATAATTTAATAATATAATTTAATCATATCATTTAATAATATCATTTAATAATATCAGTTATTGGTCCATCTTCCCCTATCTTCTTTTCCCTATACATGTCTCTAAAGATCTTCTTCTTCATTACATGAGGATATTTTAATTCTACTGAGCTAAAGCACACAATCTCCTGTATGTGGTGTTTGGAATGCAAATGCCTCTTTTCCTCCATTATAAGATGACCAAACATGGAAATTAAAGCAATGCAAACATTCCCCCCACCTCCTGCCCCTTGTGGAAAGGGAAGGATGAAGATGAAGATTCTGATATGTGCTAAAACCTGGTGTCTGATGATTGTTTCTCTTTGCTCTCTTCATTATTGGCAACTCTTAGATGAGGGGGTGTCAGCTGCAGGGACAGGATGCTGGTAGACAGCGACTTTCAGGCAATACAGAAAGAGGGTGACCTCTACTGGAGGAGTCACCACTGGCACAATCCTGCTGCTCTGCTCCTGAATATAGTCAAATTAGGAAGTTGTCTAGATAGGAAGTTCAAAACACAAGGAAAGAAAGGAGCAGCAGCCATGTGAGGGAGTGATGAATAAGGTCAGCAAGCAAAGGTCCTGGGCTTGTGTGAAAAAAAGGAATACACAGTCAGCAAAGCAGGGCTTAAGAAAAGTCATCTCAAACATTTAGATGTAAGCAAGTGACACATGACATAATTATCAGGCAAACCCACAGAGCCTCTCTGTAAATCAGCATGCTGAGATGCCTTTTTGAAGTGCATGTACATGGTTGAAACATTTAGAATAAACATGAGGAGTTACAGATATGTGTGGAGCTGCAGGGCTGTGACTTACTTTGTTGGGATCACAGAAATGTGACGGGATTACAGCCATTACTAGAGTACTAAAATGTATGGATACAGGGTTTTTTAGAAACAGTTTGCTAGAAACACAAGGATGGAAAATTTTCCTTTATGTGAGAGAGCAGCTGGAATGCAAGGAGCACTGTCTGGGTATGGATGATCAGTATATGAGAGCTTTTGGGTAAGGACAAAGGAGTTGAAGAGTATAGGGGACATTATAGTGGATGTCTGCCATATACTGCTTAGTCAGAAACTAAAATAGATGAGACCTTCCTCAGAGAGCTGGAATAAGTCTCTCTTCTTTGGGGATTGAACCAGATCAATATCTGTTGTATGGACAGCACAGCAGACCAAAAGCAACCCGGGAGACTTTGGTAGAGAACTGATAATAACTTCCTGATCCAAGTGATAGAGAATATGAAGAGCTATTCTTAAGGACTGCAAAGTCACAATAGAGGACAGGCTTGTTAACCCTTTCACAAATACAGAAACCCTTCTTCCATCTGTATCTCATAAAATATTTTACATATATCTTTGCCTTCTGTAAAAGAATTAGCTTCTTTCCCTTTATATACAACCATGTGTTTTCTGTCAAATGTACAGAATTTTGGAAACAAACCAGCATCTTATGTGTGTGCCACAGAGTGCTTTTCCATCCTCATTACAAGTTCATTTGACAAGTAAAGACAAGTAAAAACAGACTAAGGACAACTAAAACCAGATTGTATATTGTCTAAATATTTCAGGGTCTGCTTTATTTTGTCACTGTATTCAGCATGCCTCTTTATTTACACTTAAACAGAGTACGTATTTTTGTACCATGATATATAAACAGAGAAAAAAATAAAGATGTAATTAATGTTGACACTGAAATACAGACATGATAGTTTTGTCTCATAATTAGTGTTTTTCTACTTGAATTCTTTCACCAGCCTCTATGTGTTGCTACACATACAAAATTCATTTTCATCTGAAGTTCTGTTAGGAAAACAAGTTTATGTAATGACCTATACTCCAATTCAGTTCTGCATAAGATAAAAGTTATTTTGGGAATAGTAGCCGAATATAAATAATAATACTGATAGTAAAATATTAGTAATAGTAATAGTAATAGTAATCTAACAAGAAAAAAAAACTAAATAGTTCAACTCATTTACTATACCTAAATGAAAAATTGACAACCTTTCTCCACCTCAATCACATCTAATTACTGAGTGCAGTTTCCCAGGAAGCAAAAATACCAGATATTGGATACTTCTTTAATTTAGTAGAGAAACAGGCCAACAGATCAACCAGGACAAGTGTTCCTGAAAATAAATTATCTCTTTTGCAAAGGACTTGATCATCTTGGAAAATGCATTTGAGACAACAAAAAAAAAAGTGTTCAGTATAGACAAAATAAATAAATAAATAAATAAAAGCTTTATGGTTTAAGGTGCAGGAATTTAACACAATACTGAAAATTGATAAAGTTGTAAAACTCCCAAGTGTCATATAATAATTCAGGAAAGGGATATCCCTTGCTTTCTGGGTTATCCACAATTTCCTAGGATCTTCTCTTCTCTAGGCTCTACCTCTTTAGGTCTCAGCCTGCCTTCACAGGAGAGGTACTTAAGCCCTTTGATCATTTTCAGAGGGCTTCAACACAGGTACTTCCTGTGCTGGGAGCCCAGAGCTGGTGCAGCCCTGCAGCTGGGCTCTCACCAGAGCAGAGGGGCAGAATCCCCTCCCTGGCCCTGCTGCCCAGGGGCTCTGGATGCAGCCCAGGACACGTTTGGCTCTCTGGGCTGGCAGTGCCCATGGCTGGGTCATGTCCAGCCTCTCACCCACCAGCACCCCCAAGCCCTTCTGGGCAGGGCTGCTCTGATCCATCCATCCCCAGCCTGTGTTGGTACCGAGGGATTGCCCTGACCCAGGCCAGCACCATGCAATTGACTTGGCTTGGAACCTCATAAGGCTCCCATGGGCCTGCTTCTGGAGCTTCTCAAAGTCCCTTTGCATGGCATCCTGACCTTGAAGCTTCTCAACTGCACCACTCAACTTGGTATCTAATGCAAATTCGCTCTGGGTGCACAATCCCATTGTATATGTCACTGATGAAGATATTAAATAATACAGGTTTCAATACAAACCTGTGAGGGACACAACTTCTCACTGATCCACAGCTACACACTGAGCCATTGAGCTCTATATGCAACCACCCAAACAATCCCTCATCCACCAAACACTCTACTCATCAAATATGTATCTCTCTGATTTAGAGAGATGCACTGGAGAAGGAAGATGATATATCAATAAAGAGAATATAAGAAACTCAGTAGACTGTCCGTTCATTCAATGCAGACTCTTTTTCCTCCTTTTTTGTTCTGTGATAATCATGATTTACCTGTATTCCAGGTTCTTTGCCTTAATCCATGTTGTTTTTGTCTTTTATTGTCTTGAAGGCTCTACCTCGTCTTCAGAGAGAAAGTGAGGATGGCTTGCTTTATTGGTGGGGGCACATAGTCTTTTAAATGTGTAGCAAATAATTGGGCGGGCCTCTCCATGAGACTCTACAAGTCCCTGCTTGTGTGATTTTATCATATAGAATGTGAGGATGAAAAACTTGCAACATGGTAGAGCCTAGACAGATCACGCTGTACAATGGGTTTTATATAAGGCATTTCATGCCATTAATAGGTGTTTACATGGTGTCTGCATTTTTCAGTAAATCCAGTTCTCCATTTCTTCCTCCTTGAAAAAGGCAGGACCCCTCTGCTCAAGGCTGGAGCATTTATTACTTGAATTTTGTGACTGCAAACCAGAAGTTCCTTCATCAGGGTCAGAATTATGATAAGCCCTTCTACCCTGCTCAACTGATACTGGAGCAGCAATTTTCCTGGGTGGATGCCTCTTAGCTGTTCTTTTTAACATGCAGTTCCTGTATCCAAGCTTCTAGTGTCCAGCTAGGTTGGTCACCCACTTCTTCATGTCATCCCCCAGTCACACAGGAAGAATCATGGGGTTACACACAGTGCATGCCATCAGTATCCTATCCCTTGAGTAGAGAAAGGCTGACTCTTAAAAGTTGAGAGCTTGGCTAGTGTGCATGAAGAACACCTACTCTTGAACTGCTCGGACAATATTTGGATCAGTTTCTTTGATCCAAGGTGCAAGGCCATCGTAAAGAAGTGAGGTTGTCCTCATACTCTTGGATTTGTTTGGCCAATCTACCTGTAGATTCTGTCCATCCAGCTCTTTATTAGCAGTCTGTTGGCATGTGACACCACCAAAGTTCTTATAAAATCTTACCACATTGTCCAGACTTCATCTAGGCTTTTGGATACCTGGTGGTCATCAAGAGTATTATAAAGCACCTTGACCTCGAGTAATTCCCTCAGGTATTGGATATCTTTCTCAATATTAGTTCATTTATTTTGGTAATTTGCAGGATCTTCCTTGAAGGGGTACCTGTCCTTCACACTTGACAAGTAGCTGGGAACTCATGTTCTTTTCCCAATCTCTTTATCAATGGTTTTATCCCTAGCAAGGGATTCCACCTGCCAGGCTCTTTTACCCTATAATTCTTTACTATTGACCCCAATAGCACAGTTTTGAAGTAGTCAGCTGAGAGTTTGCTTGCCTAGTTCACAGCTGAAATATTTTCATATGTCTCAAAGCTTACCTAAGAACAGGGATTGGATGGTTTCTCACTTGATATTTCAGTTATTTCCTCCTCCTGTCCTTGTGACTTATCTGCTGCAGAACTGACAGTCTCTTCTTGTTGTATCTCCTGATCTCTCTTCAAAGAAGGCTCTTCCTTATTCCTTATTAAACAAGCTGACCTCACTTGTGCTGTTTCTTTTTAATTATAGGTGTAACTATAATTAGTGGAGGGCTGGGTCTCCGGCTTAGTCAAAGTGTTGATATTTTTCAGATTCAGAGAGCTTCATTCTTGAAGCTGCTGAACATTATTGATCAATGTTTGGTAGGTGCCCCAACACAGTGCAGTTAGATGTACTTCTTTAAATTAGCAGGGCATCTCTTTTCCAACATATTATGTCAGGATTCTGCACTGCACTTGTTCAGGAAGGAAGATCCAAATACCTGTGGTGAGGGAGCTTTCCAGATATCTGCCCATATTCTTTGACACATCTTCCCACCCATACCCACAACTGTCAAGGGTAAAATTCCTAAATTCCTAATGTTAACATTTAAAAATCCAAACCAATATTCCTGAGAAATGCCAATAAAAGTATTTTGACTACCCAAAGATTGTCTGGATACTGAGAATTTATTGTAATGAGGGAGAAAACATTACAAAATGTGGTGAAGGTATCATTCTGTGTTTCCTCAAAAAAACCAAACAAAAACCACCTCTCAGAGAAAGAATGATAATCACCTAGTTGTTAATTGAAACAATCAGATGATCATTGAAATAAAGTAATGACTTCAGTATTGATCCAAAATAACAGGTAAACTCAAAACCAGAGTTTTAGCAATAAATCTCCCAGGCAAAGCATCACAGCTCCACAGAGCAAAGGAAACTGCAAAAGATAATCTTTATTTTATACAAAAAAAAGGAAAGAGCACCACAAACCAGATAAGCTAGTATCAAGAACAGATTAATCAATATCATTATAAGAAGCCATTTACAGATATAAATCCCTTCTCATTCACTCTAGTCAAACCTGTTATTATCTCAAACCCCCCATGCCCTATACTGGGCACTAGTTTAAACCTGGCAGACAACTAAGCACCACAGAGCTGCTCAACCACTCCTCCCCTCCCCAGCAGGATAACAGGAATAATTGGAAGGGTAAAAGTGAGAAATGAAGTCACAGGTTGAGGCAACTACACTTAATTAAGAAAAAAAATTTAAATGCACACATGGAATTTTATGTCCCAGACCTATAATATAAAAGGCCAAGTATAACAGAGTAGATACTTGTTTGAATAGATAAATGGAATGAAGAGGACTTAATATGAAGATGAATTGCAATAGGCCAAATACAGGATGACACATAAAACTCTTCTTAGGAACCTAAATGTCATAAATATTCATGTGCCATGCAAATAAACAAAATAGGGTATGAAAACTAGTGTCATTGATACAAGGAAAAATATGTCTGACAGATAACTGAAGAGCCTAGAATAGCAATTTAGAATGAAACATATTTGATCTTTAAAAAAAATGTGTAATGAAAGTTAAAAACTACACAAAACAAGAAGTCAACTCTTGACACTGTGGTACATCATCCGTCTTGAAAGCTATGCAGCACAGAATAAGTTATCTAGAATTATTTTAGCACTCCGTGGGTCAGTACTCATCTAAGATCCATTATATTGTTCATGGGGATGTTACAATGTTTTATTGTTTACTTCCTATAAATTTTATTAAAGACTTGTAGCAAGAAGATGGCACAGAAATAAAAAGTACTATTTTAAAATGAGTTAGAATTTTGTGTACCATGAAAGTTTACTCTATAGAATTTTTATTATCTGTATGATTTCTTATTGCTGTGAAACCAGAATGTATTTTACAATTGACAAGCCCATCTACATTACAGTTATTAAATAAATATATGTTGTATTCAGTGTTACACTGAATTACATTCAATTTAATACCATAGTATTTTCTTTGGTTCTGTAACTTTCAATGAAGACAGCTCTTGCAGAAAAAAAGAATCAACATGTTTTTTTACTGCAGATTTTTTATTGGGCAGTTTAGAGTAATACTATTTTATTATACTCAAGACTTTTCTTTTGAAATATAACATTCAACTAACTGAACCACATTTGCTGGTTCTAAGAAAATGATTGCTCATTTCCAAAGTTCACGCTGTATTTTACTAAATAAAACTGCCATGCTTATTTGATAAAAAGGACATAAAAATATTCTGTCCTTGGTATGAGTGAGATATTACAGAGTAAAACAATTCTTTCCAAATAAAAAGTAAATAGGGCCTTTACTGTAAGCCACGTAAATAAAATAATGCAATTATAGTATTGGATAACTTATAGTAGTCATGGATACTTTTTGTTCCTGAAAGAGTCTGCATGTTGGTTCCTGACCAGGTGTCAGAGAGAGAGATTCTTGACTCAGGCCTCTCCTCAGCCCACCCATCCTCTGTGATCTGCCCACTGTTCACACAGAAAGAAAACTATGCTTCTATAAGGGCTGCTTTTGCTGTTCTTGTTATTACCCCAAGTGCCTAACTGTTCAGATTAAGAGTTTGTAGCAGAATTAGTGCCTGACCTTATTCAAATAAGTGTATCAGCACTGTACAATCCACCACACTAGACGTGGGTTAAGAGTTTCAATATTTACCCAAAACTAGCTCAGACTTCTTGTCTTTATTTTTATTGTGATTTGTACTGTCCAGAGCAAAAATTTTGTTTAAGGTTTTAGTCATGCTATGTTGACATTTATATCTCAGTTAGACTAATTCACAAGTTGCCATCACATTGATAACTCTGGTTAATATTGGGATGGGAGACAATAATTCTCAGATTCAGATTCTGATTTGAGGTAATTAAGACATGGAATTCATCTATCAACAGAATCTACAAGATATCAAAATATTTTCCTTGTATCTGAAAGTATAAGTACTTCTAACATTTTGTTCTTGTCTAATCTTAATATTAAAGATTTTCCTGAAAGGAGAATGTAGAGTCTGCAACAGAAAAAAAATTTATAGAACTCTTGTTATTCAATTTATGAAGGGATTTTAATATAGTTTATGATTTATTAGAGCTATCTTGTACACTCTTAAAGTACAATTATTACCCAAATGCATAGAACTAATAAATTCAAAACAAATTTATCTAAAATAAGAATTCAAACTATTGCTGAAAGGTATGAGATTTTAGGTAAATAGCATCAATAAAAAATGTGACAGAAGAAAGAATTGCTATTAATCCAAGCCTTTAGGCAGTATAAGAAGCATTTGAAATTTCAGTCCGTAAATTATCCTAGTGTATGTTGAACTCACTCTCAGAAATTATTCCATTATCTTGATATTCAGTACCAAGTGAAACACACCACCAATAAGCAAATAATACAACTTTGATTATATATCACTGTAAAGCTGCAACTGTTCCCTAGAGTTAAAATATTTATCAATAGATTAGAATTGTTCAGGAGTACCAGAAAATTTCTCCAACATAAAGACATTAAAAAACCTCTGAATTTAATACTATGATCATTTAAGAGGAACTGGAACATGAAACATATAAATGCTGAATATAGCTTCAAATTTGTTTTAAAGTGTTTAATAAAAAGCTCTAAAGAAAGCTGTTAATCATGTCCATTTCTTGCCAAAGAGTTTTCTGCAGTTTCACACACCTTAGAGAGGTTAAACATATTGCATATGCTTCACTCACAGTGTGTAAGCATTTAAGAGGTGAAAAATTCTAACCACATATTCCTCATCACAAAGAATGTGTTATGATTGCAAAGAGAAAAGCTTTGTTTTCAATGAAACTCTGCTTCTAAAGCAACCACTAACAGATAGTGAAAAAATAAAATAAAAGGTATGCAAAATTTTGTTTCAAGTAAAAGATTTAAAATTTGCATGATTTTACAGATTTTCTATGTTTATGTATTCCATCCAACAACTTTCTAGCACCTACCAAAATTTCTTCCATATATATGCTTTCCTTCCTTTTATCCAGGGATTTTTTTTTATTTAGTTTCAGGGCACTCTGAATTCACTGTTTCTGTCTGGCGGACTTTTAAAAAGTAAGACATCTTAGAAAAAAATAAAGATGAGACAAAAAAAATCACTCAATGAAAAGAAAAATATGCAAGCATTCTTAAAATAATTCTGTGCAAACTTCACTACCTGAATATCACACCTAAAATCCTTCTCCAAAATAAATACAGAAAAGCTTTAAAACTACTTCTATATGATTTCTTCTGGTTTCATGCTCCTCTCCTCAAAAAAATTGCTCAGAATAGAATAAAAATTGATATTGTAACTTCAGCACTGAAATGGTGCAGGGTACACTTCCCAAAGAGAATGACCCAGCCAACAATTTGTCAATCACTTCATAACTAGTTTGTTCAAGAAATTAATTTTCATCAGTTATTGTCCTTTGTACACGATTGATTTGCAATCAGAAAGGAGGTGAAGTGGTGGGAGGATATTAAAACTTTGGCAGCAATATTAGAAGCAGCAAGGAATAGGAGAGGAAGTGGACTCCAGACATCTACTATTAATAGGTCAGTCCTTAACAAAGTCCAGAAAACTAACAGAAAAGCTAAGGCCCTTAAGAAACGAGGCATGTCACAGTGCTGTACAGATCAGCAGAAAATACCTCATGTGGAGAAAAATAATCCTTTCTTCAACTTAAAAGACAGTACAACATGATCTACAAAATTTAGGGGATTCACAAGGCGGCCCAATGATAGGTATTTAAGTTAAAGGTGTCTTCCCAGATGTGTCAGCTGGGACTGAAGCTACACAGCCTGACACCTTACACATCACCAGAGGCTGAAACACTCGGGTGAAAGAGGGCAGTCCAGGGCACAAAAGCCTGATTATACAGTTAACTTGCCTCCCAAACTGACATGGTGGCAGGAAACTCTACACTCAGAGGATTCTTCATTTGTAACACTAGCCAGCTCCACTAAACTGCAAAACCCCTGTAGGACTAGTAGGCTTTGTAGGGCCGTCACACCTGCAAACCTGGAGTCCATTGTGACTCTGAAAAGCACAGAACTGAACTACATAAAACACCATGCCCCCTCACTCTGATTATGTTGTGGGCTTAGTTTGATTTCCTGGCCAATGCACCAATTAATGCAGTGGTTTTGGTTTACCAATTTGTAATTTTCCAATTAAGAGCAAAGGAGGTTTAAACTTAAAAAGAATAAAACTTTATTTATTTAACACTAAAACTTTATTTATTTAACACTAAAAGAAAAAAAAAAAATAGAAGAAAACTTTCAAAGCATTTCTCCTTCCCCACCATTCATTTTTTTATTCTAATATAAAAAGCCGAAATTTGAGATTTTCAGTCAGTTGTCATTCTTAAAATAATCTTTTCTCAATTCACCAAGGAGAAAGGAGTCTCTCTTGAGCACTACAGAGACCTTTTTTTTTACAAGATATACAAGTTCTCTTGCTCTCCCACTTCACATGGCCCGCCTGGGGGAAGGAAATTTGCCATTGTGAAGTCCCTTCTCATGAATCAGCTTTCCATAGCCTCGCATGAGCTATATCCGTTTATTAGGGTACAGCTTAAGGATGCTTCTTCTAATACAAAACAAAAGTTCTCTTCATCTATTTCATCTTTATCTCTAGAAACTGAAGTACTTTCAAAACATTGGGCAGAGGGTGCTAATGTCTCTCTTTATTGGTTTTTCTTTGTTTAATTTCATCCAACAAATCCCAATTACATTAACTTACAGTTACAACCAGAACCTTGCATCCTCCTAAAAACATTCTATATGTTATACGGTATTAAGTCCATTCTCTATGACCTTACAAGAGAAGTCCAACCTAACCAGGTCACTCCTTCGATCTTCCTTTCAACTTAGGATTCTTCTGTCACTTTCTCTGACATCAGGTCTCACGCTGTCTCTCTGTATCTCAGTCTCTTTTCCCTCCCTCTCACTGGGCAGAATTCATGCTTTGGCAGTTTCATCTGGTCAGGAAAGAGTTAACATTTTTGCTCGGGTTTG
>VZTB01010993.1:82101-92129 GCA_013397245.1 Thryothorus ludovicianus
CGGGCCACGTGGAGGGCCAAGGCCCCCATTACCTGTACCCAAACGAGAGAAGAACGAGAGCTATTCCCGCCGTTTTCAGTTTAAAATCTGTGTTCGCTTAAGGCGTATCCTTTACATTGGTTCATCCGTGTATCAATACTAAAAATTGTCCCATCAGGTCAAACTAGGACAGATTGTAACAGCAGCATAAAGGATTTGCAATATCCAGAAAAGCCTGTGTCGAAGCCCGTCTATTTTACACAGACCTGGGTATGCCAAAGTAACCTGACATTGCCCAGCATATCAGCCCCACGTGAGTATAAAGCTCTAGTGGACACTGCTGTAAGTGTACTGTAACAGGGTAAAGTTACAATAGGGAAGAATACATCTGTATTTCTAGAGTGATGGAGGATCCCAACAGTGGTCTCTGTTGGAGATTGAGGTACGCCTAACTGGGAATGTGTGGTTAAAGCATCCTATTTTCACTAGTCTGGAGGCTCTGTATATCCTTGACAGAGACTTTCTCAGGAGATAGTTATGAATTAAAGAAATATAAACATTGATCTAATATCAGTGTCCATCTATTAACGGACAAAGACTCTCCAACAGTTGGAGTTAGAACGTGTATGCTTATTGCAGAGCAGGCAGTGCCTGGGATATCTCCCTAATGCACACTGCAAAGTTTCATAGGTGATTACAAAGCTTTTATGTACAAAAATGTTGAATATACAAAATACAAATGTGTATTCATACCCTTGTCACCTCCCCTTCTCCACTTTGTATGCTAATTGCCAAGGAGGCTATGAAGCATGTGTGGTTTGTTTCCTGAAAATGAGTCGGGGGTCTTTTTTATGAGGAATCAATTAAAATGATGAAGTAAACTATGTCTTCCTCGCTCAGACCTTTTTACCTTTTCTGGTATTCGTGACAAATGAATCCTTGGTAGAGTCTGCAGCTTCCTGCATTCCATCTGTTTCCTACCATGGGGAAGTTGGCTATTGTCCATAAAATTGACAAGCAATGAGTTACTGGATCTGGGATATCTTATCTGAGATTCAGCTTCTGTTGGGTAAAGCTTATCTGTCTTTTTAGCTAACAAAGCATCTACTCTAACTGTAATCTTAACTTTTCTAAAATCTTTAATTCCTCAAAATTAACATCTCAGTTACTTAAGGGAACCAAGGTGTGTTTTGGGATAGTATAGTTGAGAATGGATTAAACAATTGTCTAAGTTGCTTGGTCTCTCCGGGTATCCTTTTATTGTGGGCTTGATATAGCCCAAAGAACAACAGATCCTAATTGCTATCCTGACACTGCACAGGTGACCATATCATGTCAGCTAAGACCCTTTGGCTATCATCCATAAAGTGTTCTGATAACTGGAGAGCCATCTTTTTTTAAATCCCATATTGCCACTGCAAAAATTCAGCCAGTGTAGACTTACAGTGAAGTATTGTAACCAGTGAGTCACACCACCACGGAGTGCTGCCCTACAAACTAGACACGCTAGAGCTCAGGTGTGAAGCTGAGCCAAAGGCTGCCAAACGATATGCAACTATTGATGTAGGTAACACTATCCCTTTTGCAGCAGAGTGCAGATGACATCTTGATTCCATGTTGAGGAGTATCCTGGAGTACACCTGAAATTGTCTGGCTCTCAGGAGAAAACACAGCCTTACTGTTTGTCATGGGTTAATACAGACTATGATGGAACAAAGTGAAGCTCCTGAGCACTCACAGTCTATTGATGACAGCACAGCAGAAGAAGTGTGTGAGAAGGGGAGAAAACTAATGTAGATTCTTATGAAAGCTGGTTTTGCTATAAAAGCAAAGTAAGGTCAAAGGATGTGCACAAGAGATTCAATTTTTAGGAATAAAATAGCAAGATGGACATTATGATATCCCAAAGGATATGATCAATAAACTAACAGCTTTGTCACCATTAAGTAACAAAAAAGAAACACAACTTTCTTAGGTGTCATAGGCTTTTGAAGAAAGCATATTTTGGGCTGTATTCTTATTTTTCTAATTATTTTGTGAGCCCTTTATATTAAATGGCCTGAAAGGAGATTTTGAGTGGGGCCTTGAGAAGCCTAAACAGGGATAATGTCCTCACCTGGATCATCTGGTCAAAAGTGCCAGGAGAAACAAAGATTAAAGTCTAAGGTTTTGGAGCCCAGAATATAATGGATGTGGAGCCCATTGCACTCCAAAAGAAAAGGAAATATTAGCAGCATATGAAGCTGTTGGAACTTCCTCAGAAGTAGTTAATACAGAAGTACAGCTTCTTTTATTATCTTGGTTGCCTGTGCTGGACTGGATGCAAAAATAGGAGGGTCCATTCTACACATCATGCGTGTGATGCTACATGGACTAAGTGGACTGCACTGACAACACAACAGGCTCAAATGAGAAAATCTGACTGCACAGAAACCCTGGGAGCGATCATGGACTTCCTAGAGAACTGAAACTTTGGAGAATTGGTAGAGGAGGTAGCTTGTACTGAGGAGGCCATACTGTGTATTAAATTACCAGAAAATGAAAAGCAGTGTGTTCAAAGACAGATCCTGTTGTATTGTGGGAACACATCAAAAGTGGACAGTTGCTTTGTGGGGTCTCCCAAGATGTTGAAGGAACTTCAGAAGGAGAAGCTGAACCTAGTCAGTGTGCAGAGGTGAAAGCAATCCAACTGGCTCTAGGCAGTGCTGAAAGAGAAAGACAGTAATTTATCTCTGTGGTGGTTCATGGATTGTAGCAAATTCTCTGATGAGGGTTTTATTTTCTTCTCTCTTTTCTCTGCAATTTTAAAGCTTATATTTTACTTACTTTTAATTATTAAAGTGCTGTTATCTCAATCCATGAATTCATTTTTTACTTTTATTCTTTCAGTTCTTCCTCTGTCCCAACAGGGAGCCAGAGGTAGAGATAAGCACAGGGTTCCGTGGTGTTTAGTTTTGAGACAGGGTTAAACCACAACAAAGACTAACAAGCCTCGTGCATTCTCAGAGCTTGTGTGAAGCAAAACATGTGAGCCCGACAAGAGAGCTGAAGAGGCATTAACTCTTGCCTGCCTAGTGAATGTGGTAGTAACTGCACGGGCTCTTCAGCATCTCCCAAGATACTATTTCTAAATTCACTTTCTTTGACTTTTTTATTACACATCAATTTGTGTATCACATCACTTCAATAACACCAACAAATAGTTCCCCTGGCTGTATCTGTGCTCAAGTGCCTGATGGTCTGTGTACAAATAACAGTCCCAGAATAAAAATCATGCTCAGTGTTGAAAATAAAAAATGGTGTCATCTGAGGACCTGATTTTAGATAATAAAGGCTACAGATTAAATGCATCCTCTTGTCTGAGTATTTTTTCTAAATCTCTGTGCAGCCTTGATAAAATTAGGGTTACTTTGTATCATATGAAATGGAATATGAATGTTCTTCAGGCCTTAAGGTACTTTCCCAGTAGATATTGCTTTCTAGAGTAAGAAAAAGTATTATTGCATTTGTTATCATTACACTGTTCTATATCTAAAACACAGTAATTCAAAAACAATCTATTTCAGCTAAGCTGGGCATAAAGTAATTTGAAGACTGTAAGTAATAGTAATCTAAGTATTTTTTATCTTATGCAATTGAAAGCTAGCACTACATTATCTTCCTTAGATACCTACAGAGAATATGAGAGAATATTACTGTGTTTCCATGCTCATTGTTACAGCAGTAGGGCATGTTTAAATATTTTAAAACAATATTTCTGTTGTGGGGACTCATTCCTGTTCTCTTATCATTTGTGCTGAGATGATTATTTGTGGGGCTGAAGTAGGGAGCATATGATGAAACTGACCTCTGTAAAAAGAACACAAAACCACACAAGTCACTTAATTTTTGTCCCTTGCAATTCCCTGCACAGAATGCATAGAGCAGCAGTGGAAAGAATTATCACAGAATCAGAATATGCTAAGTTGGAAGGAACTCAAAAAGTTCATTGAGTATAACTTTTAGCCCTGTCAAGCACCATTTAGAAGAGTTCACACCTTGTGCCTGGGCACTGTTCAAACACTTCCTGAACTCTGTCAGTCTGGTGCTGTGACCACTGCTCTGGGGAGCTGTTCCAGTGCCAACCACCCTCTGGGTGAAAAACCTAAACCTCCCCTCACACAGCTTCAGGCCATTCCCTCTGGTCTTGTCACTGATCACAGAGAACAGATCAGGGTCTGCTGTCGCTGTGGGACATGCAAGGACACACATGGACACTTCCTCTTGAGAATGCTGAAAACTATTTATTAAAACATCTGACTCTATATTTATAGTATTTCCACACAGACCAGGGATTGGAGAAGAAGGCTGACACCTCTCCCATCCCATTGGTCAAGACAACTGTTGTTTTTCCCACCAAGAGAAAGTATGTAAACAACCTCATGGTATCAGAACAGACTTCTGATAATGACACCCATGTGTGTGAGAAAGGAACTAAGAACTGTGAAAAAAAATCAAGTTAGAAAGTGCTTCAGAAAACCTGAAGAATCGGGGCGATAGTCTGCCCATCCCCTTCCCCTCACAAGATAATTATCAATCGCAATGAGGTGCCCCCTCAGTCTCCTCGAGGCTGAACAGACCAAGTGACCTCAGCTGCTCCTCACACGGCTTCCTCTCAAGGCCTTTCATCAGCTTCAGTGTCCTCCTTTGGACACGCTCAAATAGTTCAATGTCTTTTTCTTGTTGCAATGACCAAAGCTTCACACAGTATTCAAGGTGAGGCCACCCCAGCGCAGAGCAGAGCAGAGCAGAGCAGAGCAGAGCAGAGCAAAAATTTCTTGCAGAGTAGTGATTGTATTTCAACAGTCTGGCTTTAACTACAGTTAAAAACTAAGACAAAATTTAGAGGTCTACTGATGAATAAAGCCTGAATTCCACCTAAAATTGTTTGCTTTGTGCCTGTTATTTGCTGCCTATGAAACCTTAGAGGAAATCTACTGGAGATACCAGATGTAGGAAGTTTTGTCCTCTAGCTTCTTAAGGTGCTGTGCTTCTGCACAGTGTGACTTTTCTCCACACTGCATTTCTTAGCTGAGGGTATGTTATTTTTTAGGACCTTTTTGGTTTTATTTTTGTTAATTTTATTACTAGGTTTTTCTTCCTCTGGTCATTTTTCAAGCAGAATTTTTACATCTTATCTTTCTCTAATATTTCTTTCCTTGTTTGCACTACTATAAATCTGTCAGAAAAATGGTGGGAAAAATTTCATTGTTAATTACAAGTATTTCATTGTTAAGGATTTCAATATTTTCCATGTCTTCTGCTCATGCATGGAAAGACAGAAACCTTAGCTAGATATCTTCTCTTCAGAGTCAGTACTTCCTGACCTTCGTAGCGATTGTGCACAGCTGTGAGATATTAAAGAACTTTCATGACCCATTTTTGCTTGTGACCAATTCCTTCCGTCTGGTGTTGGGGAGGGCTTCTGTTGGCTCTGCTTTTTCTGCGTTCACTTTCCTCACTCCCTATAGACTCCTTTTTCCTCTTAGATGTGGATCTTTGTTATCTCTATTTTTTTATTTGAGTTGCTTCTTCTTTTCTCAAGGTCACAGCTATTCTTCTTTTGGCTGTGTGCTGCTGTGTTACATACACTTTCTGCCTTCCTAATAAGATTTAGACCTTACGCAATATGATTTTAGCCGAATTCATTTCAGCTCGTCCTGAAAAATAATAGTAGAAAAAAAGCCTGAGTAGAAAAAAAGTAAAGGAGGCAGAAAATGCTATTTAAAGCATAGTTAAAGCTTGAATTGAAGTTGTCTATACTTTTTCTGCAAACTTGGCACTACGTTTGCAAATGTAGGCCCTTCTGGGCTTCAGTCACACTCCTCCCAAGTGGACAAGCATTTCCTCAGAACTGCTACAGATGAGAAATGCTCCTTTTCTTGCACATCTTACCCTTATACTCTCTTTAGCCACATATCTCCACATAGTTTTCCCGACATATATTAAAAACTACAGCACTTGTTCACTTTGCTAATTTATTTCCTCCCACTTGACTATCCAACTGTGCAAAAGTGTACAATTACTCTGGAATTGACTGTTGAATTAGTATTTGAACACTCCTATTATGTGTGTGAGAATGGGAAAGGGAGTAGAATAAATGGGAAATTCACAGCAGATTTGGTGTTTTTACATAATTTTACCAAGGAAAAAAAAAATGTATAAAACGGACTGTGCAACATTCTGCTTCAAATTTCCATTGAAATTCTGCTTGTAGTAAATACAGGAATGCAGATTTTTTTAGAAAGTCCAACAATGCTTTTATTTTCATAAACATGACTGATAAGAGGTATAAAGGGACTGATTATGACTTCTGTGTTGATTTGTTTTCTCTGCTGCTCAGCCATGAAGAGCTAAAAGTCAGATACAAAATAGTAAAATGAATGTTTGACATGCAGCTTGTTGAAGTCATATCAGTACAAAGACTACCCATTGGATTAGGAAATATGATGATCCATACTGCAGCCCTCGAGACCAATGGCACAGCTGAACTTGGCTCACACCTTTGGATGTTGTAGGGTTATAGAATCATAGATTAAGGTTGGAAAAGACCTCTGAAATCATTGACTCCAGCCATTAATTCAGCAATATTCACCAGTAACCGTGCCCCCAGGTGCCACCTGTGACCCATCAGACAAGGTCAGCTGCAGAAGGTTGTTCAGGGTCATGCCCAGCTGAACATTGAATAATTCTAATTCTGAAGTCTCCACACCCTTTTTCTCTAAGCTGCCTTTGTCAGTATCAGACCACTGTCAGAGTATAAATATTTTCATCACTTATAACAGTATTGTGGTTTAGGAATGGTATTCCTCGATGTAGTGATCCCACCACAGCACTCCAGTGTGCTTCTCCGTCCCACTGTGTGGGCTGGAGAAGAGAAATGTAGGCAAAAAAGGTAGAGATCATGGTTTGACATTAGAACAATTCACCAAAACCAAAAATGAAATAAAGAAACAAAGAGTAAAAGCAAAAATGATAACAGGCTGTACAAGGGAGGTGAATGATTCACTCGTGATTTCTCACCACATGGAGTCTGGTAACACCCAGCCACCTGCCAAGCTATGCAACCCCAAAGGGAGCCTTTGCCCCATCCCTGGAAAGTGACGTGAGGTGGTATAGAATAATCTCTGGGTCCTAGCCACGGCCACTATTAGCTACTGAAAAAAATAACTGTCCTGGTTGGAATTAGGAAAAAGGATATGGAAAAGATTTTGTCACTTGAGTCCCAAGCATAGCTGGGTTTCAGTGCTAACAATTTTATATCAAGTATAATCCAGCAGTTGGTGCAATGTCTAAGGCATAGTATTATGTGTATATATCAAAAATGTTATAATTATTTCCTCTAATTTTTTCCTTTATTAGTTGTTACTTATTTAGTAAACACATCAAGTATTCTCACAGCATAGCATAAAATGTAATGTGACCTACCAAGAAAATATTTTATTCCCTTTGTCCTTTACTTCCGTGTATGTCACAGTTCTATTTGGTCTGTTCGGGAAGGATTTATGAGTTCAATAAGCTGCCATGAAATTCCCCCTAATGCCTTGAATTTAAGACAGAATCACAGTTAATTTTTGGAATATTCATTCATGGTTCACTTTTGACAAAGTAAATGCATTTGGCCTGCTGTTGTACAATAAGTTAATTTTTAGTTAAGTCATATTTTGGTGTGTTATCTTCTAAAATACTACATATCCAACAGTATGTTATTTTTAATAGAAAGCTATCAGAAAATATTTGCATAAAACCACATTCAGCTCTTACATAATCTTGGAATACTATGGATGACTGTGTTTTATTTACATACACATATTCTGATCTTCCACACTTAGACTGCTTGTCAAAATATGGGGAAAAGAGAGATAATTTATAACTGTTCAGAGTTTATACACCATGTGCAATCTTCATTGGATAGCAAGATGTCAACTATCACACCTTAATAAAAACAGCCTGCTGTACCCAGCTGCCTAAGACACCCTTAGCAGAGTTAACACATTTCTTATTCTTTTTATTATGCTCACTGAAGCTAAATGCTGTGTATGAAGTTTTCACAGGAAGTGTGTATTGTTGCATATGAGTTTCTGGTTCAGAAACTGCAGCAGCCAGGCACCTCTCACAGGAGACAATAGCATAAATGAAGCGGAATCATCAGTGATCAGCACTTGCCTAATCTACTCCAGTTTACACAGTCCTAAATAACTTGCTAAAGTAACTGAAGCTAGGCTGATTAACATGAGATGCTGATCCAGCCTGAAGTCTTTGTTTTGGTAGCACTGGGATGGCACTTTGTGATGCTGTTATAGGAATAGCACTATCTCAGGATATGTTTGCTATGTCTCATTACCTCTTTGTTTACTGTTTGAACTTGTTCTTCAGCTGCTCAGGACAGGAACAGAAGCCAAGGGTAAAAAAAAAATAAATTTGCTTTTATTTCTTTTTCTTGGAAGGGTTTACTTCTTGCATAACACTCATTAAGGAACAAGAATAAATTCAGACAGCACTACAACAAAAATCCAGAAGGTATGCAAGTTAATATCCCACTGTTTTGTCAGCTACTTGTAAGTGAGACTGTATCACATATTACCGTTAGAGTGAGGTCACCTGTGATGGTTTGCAACAGTTTTCTTTGAAAAATCACTTTCTAACAATAATGAGCTTATGGTTCCTTTCTATAGAAATAAAGCAATGAAATGTCCTGTCATAAGAAAAATTCTGACCTTGCTAGGCAATGCATCTCCATGGAAGGTTGAGCTACAATTGTCTAACCAGCTCTGCTCTTTGTCCTTCTCAAGCTCTTACATAATGAGTTTGCATTACACCCAACTATATAAATCAGAAAATTGCAAAACTTTAGACTTAGATTCACTGGGCAGAAACTTCAAATAATCCAATTATGGTATAACTGTCTATCACTCATTTTTTTAACTGCTATGCTACTTTATTTACTTCAGTCATGAGTTAGCTGCAGAACCGATGTCAAACTGTGATCTGAGTCAGCTCTGATCTTTGCTACAGTGTGATTGTTCTGATCCTAATCTAAACCAATTCATTTTGATGTCATGGCTAATCTTACAGACCTCCTGCTAGAGGAATCAATTTCACTAAGTTTTTTATAGAATTTGTTGTTCTTAATTTAATTATAATATTGTTAGTATATAAGTTGTTATTTATTTAACCTAAGTATGGTGAACTGCGTGACTTTTCTTTTTTCTTTTTTTTTTTTGTAACATTACAACATTCTAAAGACAAAGAAAACACCTGACTACTAATATACCATGCAGGAAGTTAAATATGCCTTGTCTGAAAATGGTTTGTTGTTGTATAGAAACACTGAGAAACCATATAAATTGAACCTTTATCTGTAAACTGGAACTTGAAGGTAGGTCACCTGAAACAAAAATGGGAGGACTGGAAGCATACAAGCCTCAATCACCTGAAAGAACAATGATGGAAGAATTGTGTAGTTTTGTGTACTTACTGTCTTACTGCTTCACGTTTTTTATACACTATGCCACTGATTTTACTTGACATCGTGTTTACCAACCATCAGGAACTCTGAAAGACTGTATATGCATTTTGTGAAATCTGTCTTGAATTTTCACAGTCAAAATACTCAATTTCTTAAAATTAGTTTCCCTAAAGTGTGCTTTTTTGTTAAGTAAGGGATACTATCAAAGAAAAAATAAACTTGAAAGCAAATTGTTTTAGCTTTTTATTGATTGTTTCCATGTGTACTTAGAGATGACCAGGGACTAGCAGTAGGTTATTCATTCATTTTTCTTGACAGAAAATTCAAACAGGAACTGATTGTGGATCTTTGTGGTTTGTCATCACAGAGTAGTACCTTCATCTTTTGCTCTATTAAAAATAATATTTTGAATTTCAGATTGATTGCTATCACAAAACCAAAACTAAATCCATAAAGGAAAATAAAAAGATATTCCCATCTGTAAATATTTATGTTCTATTTTAACACCCAATTTTTTAAAGGAGATAGAAATGTGCTATTG
>VZTB01010993.1:93917-104122 GCA_013397245.1 Thryothorus ludovicianus
ACAAGAGCATCCTCGAATTTTAGTCTAGTTCTTGGCAGGCTCCAAATTTTTCCAGGTGAATTAACAGAGGTGTGTTTGGCTTAGCTTTCTTTTATTTGTTTTTTAAAAAACAAAACACAAATGGCAATACTCAAGAAAGTACATCCAATTACTCATCTAATTATAGTAAACAAAAACAAGTAGCCATAGAAAAAACAAACTTGCTTCTGAGAAGCCTGGCCTGACAAAAGAGAATTAGACCCTCAGAAAACACCAGAAGGTAATGTATTAAAGTATTTGGTTGTTAGCAGACAACAATGAATTCTAATTTTAGCAAGACAAATCATTTCTTTAGAGATGCAACCCCAATGTTCATTATTATATGTTGAAGACCTGAAAGATTTGTCAGCGAAAACTACAATTAAATCTCTAAATTAATGATGGAATAGCATGTATTTACAGGATTAGGGTGTGTGATAGAGCATCTTCACTCTAGAGCTTCTCCTGCATGATGTGCCATATCAAAGGGACTGGCACACAAACTAAGCTTTGAAAATGTATGTGAACAGAAAAAAAAATTAAAAATCCCTAGCACATTACAACAGAAAAAAAAAATCTGACTTTTTGTATATCTTTAGTCAAAGGATTTCTGTCTTTATAGATACCTGAAAAAGAACCCTTAAAATAGAACTCCCCTGTGCTCTCCTTGAAAACTTTTCAAAGGACAACTGACCTCTTTTCTCACTTTACACTACTGTCATTCATGAAGAAAATAAAACTTCAAGAAACTCAAGGACATAAAGCAAAAAGTTGGTAAAAGGCATAAAGAACAGAGAAAAGAGAACAGGGCATATGCAGCTGTGAGGTCAAATTTTACTATAGGGGAAGAAAGGAAGGAACTTAGATTCTGGATTTTAAAATAGCACAAACTTCGATGAACTAAAGGAATCATTAGTAAAGTCAATTGTATTGAAGAGCTTAGAGGCTTGACTATGAGAAAGGTAAGGAATTTCTTCCAGCCAAATGTTTTATAGTATTAGGAATTACGTATTCCACCAAAAGGGAAAAAATTACAGGAAGGGTGTAAACCTAATTGAGTGAATAAGCAGTTCAAGAAAAGTGTTGTGGTTAAAAAGGCGGAATAGAAGGAACAAAAAAAAGTAATTTTTTGTAATTCCCTAAAAGACAAGAGGTGAGAAATCAAGTGATGATTAATGGAAGTCTAGTCAAGGTCCTACACCTTGCTGTAGCAAAGTTTGAGACAGAAAATCAAATGGAAAAAGGGACTCTAACTCTTCAAGTGAAATTAGAAGTTGAAAAAAAAAAGCCTTGTGAGAACATGAGCAGGGAGAAGAAGATATATAAAGCTCCCAAGAAAATCAATGGCTTTCTTAAGGTTTTCAAAAATGAAGATTCTACTAATCTCATACAACAAAACTGTATGGATGATGGGAAATTTGAGTTTTGCAATTCCACAGAGACTGAGCAAGAATTTTCTCTTGTTTCCTAGGGTTGTGTGCAGACAGTAGTCCAAACTAGCAGCATTAAATTGCATGCCATCTTCTAGATCAGTTATTCTTAGAATGGGTAGAGGAAGTACTGTCAACTTTCTTCCTTTTGAATTTTGAGGAAGGCAAGAAACCTGATTATTCTTCTGTACTGCATTTTGGGCTTTAAACTACTGTAGCAAGAATCCTTGTATCCTTGTGGCAAACTTACATCTTGCTTTGATTCACTGTCTGTCATTCACCATTAGGCTTCAGCCTAACTACACCATGTTGCATCTTCAGTATTACATCCTCCAACACCTCACTATTTCAAGACTGGCTATTCAGGTGCAAATATCTTAGGTTTAGGATTAGAAAGACAAAAACCCTCTAATCATCTTTACAAAATTTCTTGAGCTCTTAAACAATTAAGCTGTTAAGAGAAAAAGAAATTTCAGTAGTGAAATAAAGCAAATGAACCAACAAACAAACAAATGAAGAAAAAAGCCACAGCTACTTCCATCCTACACAGCCACAGCCCATCCCCCAGTCCAAAAAACAAGTATTTGGAAGGAAAGACAGTGAAGTAAGCCATATATAAAAAGCAATGCAGCAATATGCATTTTAGAATAATACATAAATACATCATTCCCAGTATTCCTTTCATATTAATACTGTTTCATTTGATTCACACACTTTCTGAAGCAAAACTCAAGACATTGTAGCAACACTAGCTAGCTCTTCCTATTCCCACATTCTGAGAAGCTTTAGAGGGGATATCAGATATTCAGAAATACAAGAAAAAAGATAAATCATTCAGTTGTATCCACCCAAGGTGATAGGAACGGAATGCTGTGACAGAGATTAAAAAATTTATTCTTCTGGGATTTAGTGGATTTAACAGCTTCTTACCATCTCCCTCATCACCTAGTCAATACAGTGCATATGACGATGGTTTTAGTTCCTCACAATACTACCTGTGGCATGATGCTCTGCCTGGAATGAGGTTAAACAGCTCAAGCCTTGTTTGCAAAGCTATCTGTGGTAAAGGAAGAAGGGGGCATCATGCTGCTTTTGGTGTTGAACAATGCTAAAATCTGTCTGGTTTATCAATCCCAAAGTTAATCCTGATAGTGAGATGATGATAAGGTAGACCTGGTAAAATATCTGGCTAAAGAAACAAACAAGTGATACTACAGCTAACTTATCTAAAGCTGCTGAGGTAATGCAGCTAGCCACGAGACTTATGACTGACAGTCAATCACTTTGTCAAGACCAGTCCCAAACTTTAAAACCAGGGTCTTTTAACATACCCCTTCTTGGAGTGTGTGTGGAGAGTACCTCCTTGAGTGGGGGTGCTTCTTAAGGTCATTTGTCCATGAATGCTGGTATGGGTAAGTAACATCAATCCCTACTTAATAATTACTTTTTCTAGTTTTAATACAATTGATTTAATATAATTTGGTTCAATTTCGCTTTATGGTGCACTATAGTTTTTACAGCTCCTATACTGTGTAGTAATTCTGATTAAGATCTCTTTGTCTAAGCATTATGGTTATAAATCATATCTATATCACCTATCTATATCTATATCATATATCATATATCATACACCATATACCATATATCATATATCTGTATCTATATCATCTATATCTATAATGTTTTTTGTGTCTTTAATCCTTCAGATAAACTTAAACTTATACAACTTATTCAGTTGCACCTGTATAGTAGTTGACACATAAATTGTTGATGAAGTCTGGGGCTGATTGGATCCAGATGCACCCAGATTCCTCTCTGAAAAGGGATTTAGAAAGCAAGGGGATCCTTTATACCTCGTGTGACTCAATGGAAGGACTTTTCTAATAAATTTTGCCTGAAGGTCCAATTCTGCCTGAGACATTTTGTGAATTCAATTATGCAAACAGCTGATTTTGTGACTAATTTTACTTCTGTAGTGAAAAAATCCACAAAACAGCCTCAATTCATGGGCTTCAATTTTGCATTTATAACTTGTGTTTATGGGTAGGAAGTCCGTTGTCATTCAGAACCTAGGAAGATTAAATAAGTACAAGGTAATCAATGCAGAAGTTCAATCAGAAGCTCAAATTCTTCCCTATATTGTTGGAAAAGAGCTTCCTTTTTCTTCATCAGTAGTTTTGCTTCTTGCCTTCTGCTTCAAACTTTGCTTTTACTGCTCCAATTTTCTACTGAAACCTCTGTAGATTTCTGCTTTTGTGTTGATCGCTTATGGTACTGATTTACTGAGGGCTTATTTTTTAAGAATTGGTGACTTCAAAGTTCAAGTTGTCTGAAATATAGGTTATCTTTATAATAGCTCTCAGAGAACTGGAACTATGTCATCATAACAATCTTCATCTTAGTTCCTGCTGGAAATATGCTTAGCACTTTCCCTTGAGTCAAACTCATTGACTTCAGTGTGAACTTGATCCATCAAGTACATAATGTACTATGCAAACTTCAGAACAGAGCTCATTTTTAAGTACAGGAAATATAAGCCACAGTGAAAACTGGAAAAGAAAGATGCTGGCCCAGATAAAAAATGCACATACAATTTAAATGAATTCATAGCTTTTAAAATGCTTACCACAATTTAAATAAATTCATAGCTCTTAAAAAATGCATCACTTTAAACTCGCTTGAGATTTCTTTGTTGAAAACAAAAAGGTTTTGAGAGCCTGTAAGGTTGCAGGAGCCTGAACTCACTAGGAAAGATGTTCATGCCACTGAGCAGCTCTTTACTGCCTTTATTCTGCTTCTCTGCACATGCTTGTTTAGATGAAAACCAGCTTAGTATAAAGTGCCAACACAAAGCTTCCTTTTGGATTCAGTGTCGCAGAAAGACTCAGAGTAAAATTTTCCTTCCATGAAGCAAGGTTTCTAGTTGTTCTCCTTGTCTTCAATCTAACATGATTAGTTTATGTTTTTCAACTCTTTTAGGCCTTTTCTGATAGAAAGATTGATGGGACTTTTGCATCAGCTAGTGCTCAAAGACTGGAGTCTTGTTTACTACTCAGGAATAAAATTTAAGTGAAACTCTGTGTGTGCTTAGTCCAAATGCCAACCAAAAAGTTCTGGCTTTTAAAAATGCTACTGGGAAGGACTTTTGGATATTTAGGCTGAGTTTTGATGGTAGGTAGTGGGCAAGATGTATCATCTTGCTTTAGCCACAGAAATCTACCTAAGCCCCATCAAATTCCCAGTTAAAACTTATTCAATTCTGCTTTTAATCTTTTTGTCTACTCATACTGCTTTTTCTGATTTAGCAATGATAGGGATACATGTTACACATAAGACAGTGAACCTGGAGTTGCTAAAGAAACTCTGATAATTGAATTTTATTTTAGAATTTCCCATAGAATTAAAGCTTCTGAATGGAAAACTGGCTATCTCTGTACTTCTTGGGTGAATGCAGCTTCAAATCTTTTCTGTTATCTGTTTACATCCTCATAATTTCCAAACATTATCCAATTTATTTGGATTAAAGCCACTTGGCCATTTGTACAAGAAAACGTGAATTCTGGGAATTTTTATTTCTCATACATAACTGAAAGGCTGAGTTTGGTTTGGTTTGGGGTTTTTTTGCACCAAGTCCCTGTCTGCACTTGAGCTGCCAGTATTAATTCTACTTTGAAACAAAATTTTCATAGTGGACCATTAACTCTGATTTTTCTGCATGACACTCACTGTGGCTATCCTCTCCTGTCAAGAAAATGATTTTTCTGACAATCAAAGATGTTTCTGCCAACTTACTGGCAGTAGTCTCTCAAACAGAGATTTTATAAAGTTTCGCTACTTCTGCCTCCTTTCTAGTGTTCTTTCTGGAACCTGGATCTTTATTGTTAGGCAGTTTTAAGCTTCAGGAAGCAAAATCTTAAAGAGGGAGAAGGGAAATAAGCTGGATTAATTCCCTTTGGAAAAAACCACCCAAAGTTTAATATCTTTTCATGCTGGATGGATTTAAAAATATGATTTGCCTTCCTTCTGAAAATCTCACTCTTTCCTGTGGACCTGAGCAGAAAAATGTTGTGGGTTAGACAGGAAATGAGTATTCCTTAAAGTTTTGTGAACAGGCAAAAGTTGTATGCCAGTGATCCCAATGGGAAAGAGAACACAATACAGAAAGCTTCTGTCATAAATTTTCTCTCATATCATTCCATTCTTACTGCTTGACATTGAAGGTAAAAATATAACACACAGGCATTTCTTCTCCTGTAGGAGCTGATGGTATTGCTCTCTGTACTATTAAGTTTTTCCTCTCTGTACTATTAAGTTTTTGCTTAGTATTTTAAATATTACTTTAAAGCTGGCATTTCAGAGAGAAAAAACCCATTCAAACAAAACTTATTTGCACAAGTCCATAGGTATGTTTTTGTGAACCATAAAATTAGGTTCTTTTTGGTTTTTCTGTATTTATTTGGGTATTTATCATATGAAGGGTAAAAAAAAAACCACAACATGTCCACTCCAAATCACATACACCCGTCATTTCTTAACCATGCCAAAAAAAGAACAATCAAACAGCCTCATAATTTATGAGGTTCTGACATTGAGAGCTGGTCTAATTTAGTTGTAGATGTGTCCTAAGACATTTGTTTTCTTGTTATAGAAAAAAGTGGTCTTTCGGGGTTTTTTTAGAATATATGTAGGTCCTTCAGAATGCAAAATGCATGAAGTCCTTTTATATTGATTAAAAGAAGATAGTCTTTCAGGAGTTGGTGTGTAGCATGTCTCCCTTGGTTGGGGAATAAATTCACACAAGTAGGATAAAATGCAGTTTAACCCAGAAACTGTTTTGTATACTAGTTAAACAAGTTAATGTTTATAACCATTTAAATAGGAGTATTACCTAGGGAGGAATCATGTTAATATACTTTGTTGCATGGAGAGGAAGCATTGAGATCACAAAAAGAAGTTTTTTTTTGTTTGTTTCTTTAAATTAAAGGGAAATAATAAAAAGGAAATGGTTTCTGGAAATACGAAATATCAATGGATATGAAGGGAGTTACATGTAACCAACAAGAAAAGAAAATTTGATCTCACACTGTAAACATTTTTAAGACAATATCTCAAATGAATAACAGGAATTCTTTACAATTTCTGCTAAAAATAAGAGAAATGTAGCTCACAGAAGCCATGGGAAGGAGATGGTGATTGGAATACATTAAAACAATAGTATCAAATGTATTTTAAGGAAGCATTAGGAGCAGATGAGATGAAAACTGAAGGAGGAATGTAGTTTCTCCATGTGCAAGCATAAGCAGGTTGGTACAGCAGTGGGAATGGCCCAAGAAGTGCTGCTGCAGAAACACCATGAACGCTGTAATACTAACTCTAGTGTCTTAAAAAATAACATATTCAAGCTCAGCCCCATCTTTATGATTATCTGGTTTATCTACAAATCTTATCTACAAAACCAATCTTCAAGCCAAGAACATGTTATAATAACAATAATAATAATAATAAATCAGTCAAAATTGTATTATCTTGATCAAACACATAATTTGAAGAATTGCATATCAGAATCACCTAAATGACTGGTTTTGCCTTTAAAGAATATTATTTCAGATGTAGATGATATTTGTTCAAGCATTTTTATTTTATTCTTTTTTATTATTTAGAATTACATTTCCCATTAAGTATTCTGTAATCTGGTGATGAAGTGATTAATTGTTAAACTTCTGAACCCTGTTAAGATGTTACACATTTTATGTAAATTAGCCTAAGGATTATTTTCTTTGAATTAAGTGTTGCTGTTGTCTCTGTTTTCCCTCTTATTGCTGCCTATACATGAAGAAAATGACAATTTATATTTAAAACTACTGCCCAAGTGAAGGAGTTTTATTACTTAAGTCTTTGGACTAGTTTTCATTTCTGTTCATTTTTATTTTATACCATGAAAATTCTAATACTTTACTAAAAGTTATAAATAATGTACATATTCATACTTAACTTATTTTGAATTAAGAAAATTTCATGCCTAAAACGATAATTAAACTTCATTAATTTTGTTGGGTTTTCCAAGTTTTCAGATGCTACTTTCTGACAAACTCCATTTGTTATCTTCTGGTTCTCATTTTTAGCCAAAGACAATTTACACGAGAATGATTTTATACAAGAAAAAATAATACAACGAAAGCAAGACCAAACTCTGTTAAAATCATCAATTAAGGCAAAATAACGAAACATCAAATAAATATTGTTAGGCTTCGATTTACAAGTTACTGCATTGTTCAAAAGCACTTTTCTCTAGTTTAGATCCATGCTAGGCATTTACCTGAAGGGCTAAGAGATCTAGAGAGTCTCGGGTAGTCCCTTTACCCTGCAGTTTCTTTCTGTCTCTCCATCTTTCTTTCTGCATGAATTCCTGTACAGAGGCACTTGGCACCAGCCAATACTGCTTTATGTAGGACTGATCTGATTGAATATTCCTATTATCCTGTAATCATGAAATGGTTTGTGTAGGAAGGACCTTAAAGACACTGAGCTGCTACCCCTCCCACCCATGAGCCGGGACTCTTTCCACTAGAGCAAGTTGCTGAAAGCCCTGTCTAACACTGCCTTGGCCACTTCCAGGGATGGGCATCCACAGCTACTCTGGACAACCTGTGCCGGAGCCTCACCACCTTTACTTGAAAGAATTTCTTCCTAACATGTGATCTAAACCTACTCTCTTTCAATTTGAAGGCACTGTCACTTATCCTATGTCTACATGCCTTTGTAGAAAGTTCCACTCACCTCTCTTATAGCCTCCCTTAAGTAGTGGAAACTACTTAAGGGAGGTGTCCCTAAGCATCCTCTGATTAGAAGAAGCTAGTGGTAAGTATTTTTCATACTAGAAAAGATGGATAGAAACTGCAAAGTAGGGGTATAGCAAACTTGTGTATATGCTAGGAAATGAAGAATTTTCATAGTGTGTTCAAATATGATAAAATGTGGACATCAGCTAAAACTAGAGAATAGCAGGATCAGAGTGAACAGGACGTGCTTCTTTTACACATTATTTTGAAAGAGTATATTTCCTTGCCAATTGACAGTTCAGATGCTAAAAATTAATATGGTGTCAGGAAGTTCAAAGGAAAATTCTTGCAGAAAACAATTCAAAGGCTGTTATACAAAATGAGAGGATGTATCTAGAACCTGAGGGGAAAGATTCTGGTAAAATGATACTATAGTTTTGTGCTTTTATGGTGTTTTCCAAAAATATCATAATTAGAGAAGATAACAGGCTAGAAAGATATGATTGATGTTGTGGCCCCTCTTTCTGTGTTCATGATTTTGCTTTTTTTTATGAAGTATCATTTTGTTATAACAGTGTAGGAAATAAACTGTTTTTATTATAACATTTTATATCCAGAAATCCCAATCCAAATTATTTAATGTATTAATAAAATCACTTGACATTCCAGCATGGTAGAGATACACTGATTTTGCCCAAAGGAGTCAGAAACAAAATGAAAAAGAGAGCATGTTAACTCACTTGGGAGTAACAAAAAGTTTAGTCTGTCAATAAAAGGCAGTATATCTGTCTGAAAATAAGCTTAAAAATCAGCTAGAATAGAGAATTGAAAGGAAAAGAAAATGGGAGAATTCTAATATGATATTCAAATAAATTTTTATTGCCTATGCAAAATTCATCTCTGTGAATACAAATGAAGATTTCTGGGTTTGAGTAGGTCTCAAGAATTTTGTCTCATTATTTCAATTGAAATGCAATGAGTTGTATGCCATTATTTCTTGTCATACCCTTAATTTTTAATTTTTGAATGGTTTGATTGCCATTGTTTTTGGGCCAATGTCAACCTTATGATATTAAGGCACTCTGTAGACTAAGAGAAATTAAGCAGGTTTTGAGGTTTTATTTTGTTGAGTTTTTTTTTTTAATACAGCATAAATAAATTTGTCTCACTAAAGTCTTTCCTTTGAATTCTTTGAACTGGGCTTAACTCCCACACTACTCAAACTCATTAATTGCTTTGTTAGTTTTCCTGAAAGAGTTTACCTTATAGTATGGATGGCTTGTTGGTATGAATAGGCAGATTGGTGAAGGAAATATGAAGAAAAATGCTCTATCATGTATTTTAGATTTTATTCACCAGCTAATTAATATTGCAAGTTATTCTAATATTCTAGTAATTTCCTGTTTGGATTTCCCATTTGGTCTAATGCATTTAAACACCATGTAGGATTTTTATTTTCATAATAGAATTGTAATTTAAAATACTTAGGTGAAAACCATGCATCAGTGTGTTATCTGTGAAATCTGACAGTTCCACATCCTTTCAGAGCAACATCTGAAATAAAAATTGATTTGCATAGAATGCCTCAAATGGTACTAGATATTCACATGTGTGCAACTGAATTCCTTCCAGAGTTTCCAAGTGTGGCTGTGAAGTGTTAAAACTTATGACCCAGGACGGTGCCTAAAAACTGAGCTTATGACTCATATGACTTTTTTATGATTTCATTATTCTTCTGGCTTTTAAAATTTTATTCTTTCTGTGTCAAGAGGGGAGATTCTGAATATATAAATTTTTCTTGTTGTTTAGTACTGCATTGTTGAGTCTCTTCTTGAGTCTTTTAAAAATCAATAATGTAGTTCTGAGACATATGTCTCAGTTCACTTGCTCTTATCAGCCTTCATCTGAATTTCTACTGTCTAGCTAGAATATTTACTAAAATATTAGAAGTGACATGTTATGATGAAAAGTTGTTTTC
>VZTB01010994.1:1688-80334 GCA_013397245.1 Thryothorus ludovicianus
AAAGTACAAATCATATTTTAATACCAAGATTTTACTTCCAAATATTGCTAATGGTAAGAGCTTCAATGGTAACGTGAACATAGTTCACAGCGAATTAAGAATACAATTGAAAAGGACTGTGACACTCTAGCTGTCTTACATATGATGTTTTGAATGCCTAAGGCTAATATATCTTCAACATTAAGCAGATTTGTCAAAATATAAAAAAATCACTAGTAGTGAGACACACTGTTAATAGCTTCATATGTTGGTTTTAGAATTCATTTCACACAAGTTTTCTTCTTTCCTTTGGTCTGGCTGGGATGGTATTAACTTTTCCCACAGCAGGCCTCATAATATTGTACTTTGTATCTGTAGATAGAATGATGTTAATAACACACCAATGTTTTGACTACTACTGAGCAGTACTCCAAGGTTAGAGGATGTCTCTTCAAATCACCTCCTCATCCCTCCAAAAAGAAAGGCTGGTGGGGGACAAGAGTTTGGGATGGGCTATAGCCAGGACAGATGATCCAAATTCACCAAAGGGATATTCCATTCCATATGACATTTTCTTAGCAACAAAAAGTAGGAAAAAGAAGAAAGGGGGCATTTGTAATTAAAGCATTTGTCTTCTGAAGCAAACACACTGTGTACCAAGGACCTACTTCCCAGAAAATGCCTGGACCTCACCAGCTTATGTGAAGTAGGGTATAAATATTTTTGTTTTCCTTTGCTTCTGTGTAAGGACTTTGCTTTGTTGAATTAATCTACCTTTATCTCACCCTAGGAGTTTTTCCAACTTATTTTATTCCCCTGTTCTGCTGAGGGAACAGAGCTTGGTGAGCTCCAGTCTTTTTTGGCGCCCAGCGTAGAGCTTTCGAGGAATTTAAGATAAGGACAGACATTGAGAGAAGCTTTTTGTTCTAATTGTAGTGAAGGGATGATTTGGCATAAATTACTCACTTTCTTCAATGTTGTGTTGAAGCTACTTTGATTTTTGTGGGGGGAATTTTATTGTTGATTTAAGTGAATTTTTTAAAGATTGTAGATTGTGCTATGAGTATATTTGAATGAAAATTTTTAAATATGTGATTCACAGTGGCAAAGAATGGAATGTAATTGGTTTATGTGGAAAGGCCTCAGTACAAGAAAGTGCTGCAGAGGTGGCTTCTGGAAGAAGACATCAGAAGCTGCCCCCAAGCTACAGCGTCACTTCCAGCCAGCTCTGGAATTTCTGTGTAGGGTATTGCAGTCAACATTTTGAACACATACTTTTTTGTGTTGACTTTTCCACCCATTCCAGATATGGGAATTATATCACCCTGGTAAGATGGAGCCATGGATGAGCTGTTAAACTTTTGGAATGAAGCTTCAGAAGTGACAGCTCTGCTTAGTACCTCCAAAAAAAAAAACATACTGAAGATTTACTCCTTGAGAAATTAACATTTTGTCTCAGGAATTCTTCATCCAAGAATTTCTGGAAGTAATGCAGTATGTTCTTAAGTTCCTTTTTACTACATACTTGATTGGCAAGCATTGGTTTCACAATGCTGGTCAAGAATAACCTGTAGAGCCATTCCTGTTAGGTCTGCTGTTGCCCTAGAATATCCTCTTATCTCAGTCTTCAAAGACGAAGATGTGAGCATCACAGCCGCATCCCATTGCCAGTGGAAGGGAGAAATACAGAAGACAGCTCTCTCCTGACTTGAATTAATTGGCCTTAGCCAGGACTCTATTGGCACACTTATTTAGACTGGAATAATAAAACATTTCCAGTTCAGGCACATTCAGTGCCATTCCATCATCCATGTGTCCAAGATGAGATTGTTTTATTGAATTTGTGTTATCATTTAGTGAAAATGACACACAACTTAAATGTTACTGTGTTGTTTTTCTCCATGACTGAAAAATGTCAAAAGAGACATGAGACTCTAAAACATAATTTTCCCTTGGGATAGGGTTCTAATTACTAGTTACTACATTTTTAAAGTAAAAATATGTTGCATTTCTGTAACTGAACCATTTAATATTGAAATGGTCAAATACCTTGATTCCATTTTCCACATCACTCTTTGAAGGAGAATTTCATTTTAGTAGATGTGGTCCTTTGCACAAGTTATGTATGGATGCTTATGAATGAAATGACAGTGCCATTGAGGAGCAAAAATTGTTATCAGTTATATCTAAAGTTCATTACAGTAGCAATTTTCCTAGGTACTGCTTTTAACTTAGTGGCCACAGCACCAAGCCTGCCAGAGTTCAAGAAGCATTTGGACAAAACTCTCAGGCACATGGTGTAGTTCTTGGGGCTGTCTGCTGCAGACCCAAGAACTAGATTTTGATGAGCCTTGTGGATCCCTTCCAACTCACAATATTCTATGATTCTGAATCTAACATATTTTACGATGCAGTATTGTCATGAAAACTAAAAACACTGAATCAATGTCTAATGAATATTTCAGATAATGGGAAATTATATCTGATATTAAAATAAGTGTATAGATACTAAAATAGATATAGAAGAACATGTTAAGAAGATCAATGCTCACCTATTGGTCACATGAAATATCCACCATACTCTTAAACACAGATAGGTGCTCTACATAGGTGCTTTGGAATTTTTCTGAAGAGGAAGCCTTCCAAGAAATTATGAACAGATTGTATGCAAATTATCTCATGCTGAAATATTACTTCAGACAAAATATTTTCATTATTTATTGAAGAACTACTTTTGCATTAAATAGCATGAACCAGCCAACCTCACTCACTGTTCATTAAAAAAAATTTTAAAATAGCTAGCCTGACATGGGAATTAATCTTAAAAATATTTTTCCCATGTCCATAAGAAAAAAGTAGTAGAATTAATTTGATTTTGTTTGGACTATCTTGTTTCTTAAAGAAAAAATTATTTGTGCACATTAATTTTCTTTAGTCTATTTCATGTTTAAAATTCATATTGATTAAAGTAGGAATTTTTAAGTCTGTTTAACAAAAACATATTACCATTCAAAATTAATATCCCTCCATTTGTCTAATACAAATAAAAAATAAACAGGAAGACCCCTAAAAGGGGTTTGTTTTACTATACTTAATCCACTGTTTATAAAAACAGTTATTTTTCACCCATTATGTTAAAAAACTCTGTAATGAATTGTGTACTGCAACAGAACAAAGTTAAATTATATTTCTGCCTCTTTCCATACAGAGTCACTGTAATGTTAATAGTGTAATTCTGATTTCATATGGGGCAAAAATGCCTTTGAATAATGGATGATTTCCTGTTATTTTAAAAAAGTTTAGAATTTTATTTTTTCCTAAATATTGCAATATGGTTCTCAGATCAATACAATCCTTTCCTGTCTTTATCAGTGCAAGTCTTTCAAAGGCACAGTTCACAAGAAGATAAACATCAAAGATAACCCCACAATAGTTTTCATCTTCATCCTTTCTGGTAGTAAATCCTAATGTCTATTTTTACAGCACTCAGATAGTATTTCTTTGAAATACTTTAACTCAATTTCTCTAACTATTCATAAAAATTTACAAAAGTTTCACTTTGTAAGATTGCTTCCAAAATATATGATATTTAGGTCAAAAGTTTTCTTCCATGAGAATTATTTTCACTATAGATACATATATGAATACTGAAAAGTCCTTGAAAAAACAACAGAAGTCTCCCATTTATTTGCATTATTTTTGGATCAAATCTTCAAGTCTTTAGAGAGCACAAGTGAGATTGGATGTTTTGGTCTTTATCCTCACTTCAGTAAAATCAATATGTTTGTTAGGCGAATGAACTAGTAGCATGAACTTTTAATCAACAAAGTACATTCCAGCTTAGGTTTTCAAACTGATCTTGGAAAGTTGATCCCTTTTCATTTTCTCATCTCCTATTTTATCATCAGTTGAACAGCTTTATGGAGGCTCTCGTGTGTTCAAAGATTTGTCTTTTATGATAATTTTTCCTTACAGTTACTATTAGACTCTTATTTTCATTCACAAAGTGTGATGAAATAGTAAAGGTCGTTGACAAAATTACTGTTAATACACAGTTTAATAGCACTTATGCTCCTTTTTAAAATGCTTCAGCCATCAATTGGAGAGCAGAACTACCACTGCAGACTTTGCATGATGACACATAAAAAATAGTCATTCACTGCCATCCTCACTGGAAACTATTTATTGAAACTACTCAAAGAATAACTAAACCAAACAATTTGGAAGTGAACATTGGTGTCACTTCACAGTCAGTTTGATAACAGAGAATGATTATGACAGATATTGATTTTGACTAACTCCGTTATCAAAATTTTATTAACTGGCATTAATCCCATCTGCATTTATTTTATTAAGTTAGGAAAAACAAAAGAGGAATGACATGTAATTTTCTTAAATGTAAGCTGTAATAAAATCTGAGCAATAGTTTATTTTATTTTTTCCAAGAGTACTAATAGCAATTAGGTAGCATGTTTTCATCTTACCTGCATATTATTAATATAACTTAGTTATCTTGTAACTGAGCTTTTCAACAGCCCCTTATATTTCCTAAACAACTTCTTGGCAGAAGAACTTAATAATAGACTCAAATCCAAATTTCTGCTCCTAATGTCAAAACTTCCATTTTGTAGGATGGAAGGACAAAAGCATTTCTTTAAGTTATCTGACAGATGAAATTAAAACCAAAAAATTACACTTAACCAAGAAATTAAACCTAGGATTCCTGGAACTTTTAGGGTTTTGAGCATTTTACATATCTGTGCATATGATCCTTTAACGAATCAGCTCCAAACCCAAAAAACTTCAACATAAATGTGTATGCTTTAATCTTACATGTCCATTTTGAGAAGTAAAACTCTATGATGGGTTTCTAGCACGTTAACAGATTATGGGGTTTGACCAACGACATTAAGCTTCTAATATAATTTGCAGAACTTTTCTTAATAATGAAAAAATGAGACAACTCTTTGTCTCAGAGTAGTAGGTAAATTTGTGAATTTGGTATCTACAGATTTTTTTATTTATGTATTGAAAACTGTCAGAGAACTCTAGGGAATAGAAATTCTATATATCACAGTGCTGAAGCTGCGGAAGCTTAGCTTTCGGTATGAATCCTAATCCTTGTTAAAATCCAGTTATTAAAATTACTAGAGAGATATCTTTGCCCAAATTAAGCTGCAAATCATATGCCAAAGTCAATAGTATGGATTTTTATTTAAAAGTAAACAAGATGTAGAGAGGGAAATATATAAATAGGAAAACAGGGCAGGTGGGAGAGTGTCAGAGAGATAGATTAAGTAGATAAATTATAACCACTCAGTGGATTCTGACAGAATTCCATTAATCCTCTTCTGATCTTGAGAGGGTCCCAGTCCTGTCAAAGTGATGGCCACTATGCTGATCTGTTAGGAGAAAGAGAAGCCCACCAAACAGTGTGCACTGGGTTCACACCCTCTCAGGTTCAGCAGGTGGGGGGTTTGACACTAAACGATGCAGTAGTTTATCACCTCCTTTAAGAGGTTACACTGACCCTGCATCAGCCAAGTTGAGTCAATAATAGCCCATCAGCATGGGTGAATACCCTCAGGCTATGTGTGAATGTCAGTCCAAAGCTTTCTCAGATGAGCTACTTGTGTGAAGACTTTGTCATGATAAAAAGCACTACCCTACCAGCATTTGCCTCTTCCCTTGTCTCTTTCAACACCCAGCTGTAGCCTCTGGTGATGGGTGTGCACACCCTCAGCACCTGGGTGGTTATGTGGTCAATTAAGTCATCAGCTATTAACAGTCCAGTATCTCATAATCCCCAAAAGCACTTTATAGTTCAGCTGTGGTAGGAAGCAACCTCTTTGTCCTTTAGGTCACCTCCAGACCTATGATGCCTAGACTAAAGGGGATGTTTAGGAGACAAATCCCTTTTTGTCTTGTCAAACAGAATTTTCTTTTTAAAGGAACCTGAAAACGTGGGTCAGGCAGAGCAGGTGTATCTGTGTTTCCATGCTCTATCAGTGTCCACCACTTATCTTTTCATGTGTGAGCATTGATTATCCAACATAAAAACATCCCAGAAAGTGGAATGCAATTTTTTTAATGAAAAATATTTAGATAGTAGTGTTCTATACTTTATTGAACATGTAACTGATGTTCTCTGAAAAATAAAATGGAATCATCAAAAATTTAGGGTTCAGAAGATTATGAAAATTTTTATCCAATCAAATACATCTCAACACACAAGGAAGACAAGAAGGTGATCAGGAGTAATCCGCATTCTTTCACTAAAGGTAAGTCATGTTTGACCAACCGGATTGCCTTCCACGATGAAACAACTACCTGGATGGATGAAGGGAGAGGAGTGAATATTATCTACCTTTATTTCAGCAAGACTTTCAATGCTGTCTCTCATTAAATCCTCGTTGGCAAAAAAAAAAATATAGGTTTAGGTTGGATGAGTGAAGAGTGGGATGGTTTGAGAGCTAGCTGAGTGCCAGATCTCAGAGGGCTGTGATCAGTGGTACAGAGTCCAGCTGAAGGCCTGTCACCCATGGAGTCCTCCAGGCTCCTTTACTGAGCCCCGTGTTGTTCAATGTGTTCATCAATGATTTGTAAGAAGTCCAAATTCAGAAAGTTTGCTGATGATACAAAATTGGGTGGAACAGCCAATATCTTAGAGGGTTGTATGGCCCTTCAGAATGTCTTTAATAAGTTGTAGAGATGGGCACAAAAGAACTGTCTGAAATTTAGCAAAGGCAAGTGCAGGGTCCTGTACCTGGGGAGGATTTACAACATACACCAGCACAGATTGGGGGCCAACCTGCTGTAAAGCAACTCTGCAGAGAAGCACCTGGGGTCCTGATGAACAAAAAACTGCCCTTGAGCCAGCAGTCTCCTCCCTCATGGCCAAGAAGGCCAATAGATACCTGGGATCCATAATGAGGAGCTACAAAGATGGGCAAGGGTCTGGAAAATCTCTCTTATGATGAAAGGCTAAGGGATTTGGGCCTGTTCAGCCTCAAGAAGAGGCTACTGAAAGGGAGCCTCACCAATTGGTATAAATATCTAAAATCAATGAATATAAATATCTAAAGTGTAGCTGTCAACAGGAAAGAACCATGCTCAACTAGATGCTGACAACCCATAGAACAAGAAGCAACAGGCAGAAATGTATGCACAGGAAGTTCCACCTACATATGAGGAAGAATTTCTTTACTGTGTGGGTGACCAAGCACTGGAAAAGTTTGCCCAGAGAGGTTGTGGATTTTCCCTCCTGGAGATATTCTGAATGCCACCCTGTGTCATGTGCTCTGGGATGACCCTTCCTTGACCAGCGACATTGGAGCAGAAAAACTACCCTTCCAACCTTACCCATTCTATGATTCTGCAATTCTGTGAAATTTCTGTGAATTTCTTATATGAAAAAATCAGTTGGAAAACACACATAAAAGCTTTCTTACAGGGTTTTGTAGAAATTCTATTTATTAGCCCTGCTGCAAATAGAGTACTTAAAGAATAAATCTCACAAGTGTCTGTAACATTTTACTTCTCCAGCCACCTGAGGCACATAAAAAATTCATGAGCATAAGTAATATAATATAATTAGGAGTTTTCTTTCTTATTACGAGTATGACTGTAGACCAGGGCAAACAAGAAAAATTTCAGTTCACAGTTCTCTGTTTTCATAAACATCCAAAAATACTCAGTACTTAAACACTTCCAGGGTATGAAATATTTGCTTGTTCTCAAACACTTGCCAGTGTTGGAGAACAAAAAGATGGATATTTAAATGTTATTCACATAATATAGTGTTTCTTAAGCTGATAAAAAATTGTTCTTAGACATAGAAACTAGAGTGCAGCTGCAAAGTCCCTGTGGGCTTTGTGTCACTAGACTGCAAATGCCACATCACCCATGTTTGTGTCAAGATATTCCCTTTTGATGTCTCACTCTGCCTTCTCATTTCTACCGTGTTCCCATGTGTAGGCAGTGCTCAAATCCCAAAATTTGAAGATTCTTACTCTTCTACTGCCTTCTAGTCATGAGAGAAGACTGCAGGTCCTCAGAAGTGCAGAGGCGGAGGTTTTATGTGATTCAGTAGCACCTAAATGCCCTTATCTGAGAAGGAGAGGCATTGCCAAGAGTCCAGGTGTTACAACTGCCCAGCCCCATGAGGAGAGATTGGGAATTTATCTGAAAACAGTGTGATGAGAATACCTGGTAGTCTCTGAGAAAATCTATGATTTTGTCAGGTTTGTCTGACTTAGCAGTGAAAAAGTACCTCATTCAACTCTTTCAGAAGCCAAGTGTAAGACAGGATAAATTACACTTGTGAAAGCTTGGTGTGTGTCCAACAGTACTGTATCATTCAGAGCTACATCAAAGGCAAGGAAGTTCCTTGGAAGCGTAGCTGTTCATACCTCTCACAAGTCATATCTGGAGGCCCTCATATTTGAGCAGAGCTCAAGATCTTTTGTTCTGATGAATGGTGTGTTTAAATAAGGCAATGAGATGACAAGGAATAGTACTAAGGAAAAAGAAAAGATGCCACAGTTCTGCTGATTGGAAGTGTCTCCATTTTCCTCTTCCCATGCTTTTTCTAATGAAAAAAATAATTGTACTTATGATATGTTTGACTGTGAAACAATACAGTTTCAAATTAAGTGTAATCTAGACTTTTTTTCCTCAAAGTCTTTTTGGCAAATGATTTTGGTACAAAGAAAAAAAATTATTATTTCAATTAACTTTCACCACTAATTTTGCTTTGAAGAAAAGACGAGAAACAAAATTACCTCCTTCATATTCACATTTTGTGGGTATAACCAGTGTTAAATAATCAGTCTTTTAAACTGAATTAATCAATACATCTGCTGAATTGATGTTTCATTTCTGTAACAAACTTGTAAACTTGGAATTTAATATTAAAAAGATTATTTATCAGCGTAATCTGAGTTAATAATTTTTATCTTCTTACAGTGGGACTGTAATAAAAAGAATATTGTTCCTAAAGAAAAACAGTTAAAACTTTTTTCATTAGTTTATAAGAATAACAGTTTCCCTTTCAATTATCTCATTCCTGAACATCAAGAAAAAACACAGAACCAGCAGGAGGGAGGGGATTAAAGATAAGAGGATGGGAGATCAAAGATGAGAAAATGTACTGGTTGTTTTGCAACAGAAACATTGAAGGAACTCAAACACACAAACACAAAAAAGATAGTAACAAAGAAAGAAAAAACATAAGAGGAAAACCAAACAAAACTTGTGGTCAAATCAAAGGTTAAATTGTCAGATTAAATGCCACAAGGCTCTACCCAGCAATAATTCAGAAACATATTATCTGAAGAGAGATCTTTTGTTCCTCAGTACACACTGAAAGCTGATGGATGATCTGCTTTTAAAAGTGGCATGCTTGTGGTCTGAACCACTATTTGTATCTGAACTGGCTTTATTCTAGGTGAACTCAGTGTAGATCTCTTATAAATAGAAGACCTCAGTGATCTTCAACAATTGATTGTAGGATTGCTTTTATATAGGATCTATTGAATATGAGAGATTTGCTTATCTATTTGTCATTTCCTGTCATTTTTCTTGCATATCTTTCCAATATTTTTCATTAAAAACAATTGTCTTTTCAAACTGTCCAGTGTTTTCTATAAATTAATACTTCTGTTCTGTTGTCTAGTTCCTGTAATGCACCTTTTTTTCCCCTGTTGCTTCCCTGCTGCTTAGAAATTCTTTTTAAAGGCTTTATTTTAACAAAGTATATACAATTATATAAGATATAAAATGAAGTATTATGCATGCAGAAAATGAAAACTTCAATGATCAAGCTCTTCCTTTCACATCCAAGAGCACAACACTCCCCACAGTGCTTAATTCATCATGAATTCAAAGTAAATTCCAAATTTAGTACACAATCTTTTTCTACTGTTCCTAAAAAAACCAGGCAATATTTTAGGTGACAAAGCTCTTTCAGTTTTGTTTTGATATTTTTTTTAATGTTCTGATTTTGTACATGAGCTAAAATACAGGAAGAGATTGGATAAGATCACTGATAAATACTGCTGTCAAGAGGGAATCAACACAGAAATTTAAAAAGAGTGAGTGTACCCAAATAGGCTCACAATCTGGACCTGTGTTTACCAGCCATTGAGCAGACTGATAAAATAAATGAGGAAAGTTTTAAAATACTTGCAGCACCTAATAAAGAGCAGATGTCATCATCTCATTCTCATCTAGATGTCATTGAGGTTTTTGGTAGCTGCCTCTATCAGTGGTTACAATCACAACACTAGATTACTGTGGAAAGAGAACCTCCACTTGAATTATGTTATTGTTTCAAAATCCTGGATGTAAACTTTTGATGAATTCTGTTTTGTGTTCTCATTATGGCTTTGTTTATAATTTCCTTGCTATTTTAATTATTGTTAGTTACTACAAGTACTGTGAATTGTACAATTCTTTTGTTAACAAAGTAAATTCAGTAATTTCTTTCATTTCTAACAGTTTTAGTAAATATTTTCTAACAGATCTTCCAGTTTAAAATGTTTTATTCTTGGTAAATTGATGAGTCTTCTTAAACATTTCAATCTCAATTTTATATATTTATTAAAAAATATATATAATTATTTTGGTTTTTTACTAAGAACAAAAATCTGGGCTTGAGTAAAACTGTATTTACCATATAGAGTGAAACTAATAAATGTAAAAATATATAAATAAATAATTTATATATTTTATGTGCTTCATTTGTCATGGAAGCATGAGGAAGCCTGCCCGAGTCCTATAGCAATGTGGAAATTTTGACTGAGGACATGGTCACATTGATCAATTACGTGCCATAGAGGTATCTTTTTTTATTAGTTTCTGAAAGTAGTCACCACTCTTCTAAAAAAAAGCAAAAAATAATTACATATTGATTCAACAGTTACACTTTTAAACATTTGAGTATAGCAAATGAGCATTAAAGATGCCTTACAACTTCAGCGGATATCAGAGTCCAAGATTTTACCAGTTGTTGCTGACTATTTTTTTTTCTAGAGTAGTTAGAAAAGAAAAGAAATTAGTGAGAGGATCGTGGCAATTTGCAATCATAAAAGAATACTTGCTGTGGTACTGTTTAAAGAAGCATATCAGGACAATTTGCCATAATCACATACTGAATAGCTGTGTATCAATCCTCATTGTGTTATAAATTAAATGATAGAAATTTTAAACAAATTATTTTTAAGACTGATATTTATTTGGAGCCGTATGTGTCTGCTCTGAAGGCAAAGTAAAAAAACCATTATGTTCAGGAAATAAAAATTTATTCAAGAGTAATGAATACAGTAAAAGAATTATGAAAAGAAAACATTCAAAGCAAGTAGTTATTGTGGCAAATAAACACTGAATAATCAATAAATTAATTTTTTTCTAAAGAAAAGATATAGAAACTCAAAAATAGGTATTTTGATAAATTAATTAACTTTCTCATTAAAAAGTTTATAAACAAAAAGAATCCAGATTTTTTTCTTATGTTATGAAATTTTTTGAAAATAAAGGAGAAGATGAAGCTTAATTCAGATGTTTCCTTTGATGAGTTCTGATTTGGTTTTAGATTTTTCTTTATTATTTCCGCTGTATATCAAAGAATAAACAGGGCCACCAACTTTTAGTGCCTATACATACAAATCAAATAATCCATTTTCTCTAATTATGTACAAGGTATTTTGAGGAATATTTACAATGGAACTTTGTTCTAGATTTTGTCAAACAAAAGGAAGTCCATACCAAGATCAGCCACAACTTGTACTACCACTGCTGTCCAGTTCCAAACCAAAAGCTCCAAACCCAAAGCACCCTTAACCAGCAGCTGATCAATTTGTATCTTCTACCACTGCATTTAAGTACAGAAATCCAGCTATGAATATAAGTTTCTCTTAGCCAGGATCTTGGACTGGAAAGTCAAGTCATATTACAGCTGATTAAACTGGATGTACCTTTTTTTGTTCCTAAGATTCATGCAGTTTGGATGACCATTTACTAGATCATTTACTTCAAACTTCTAATGTATCTACTTTAAAAGTTTTGATATTGGGTACACTGTGTATAATTTATATTTCTGCTGCATGGATTTACATGGCTATAAAGACTCGGTAAAGTAAAAAACATGCATTTGAGAATATTATTTTCTCATATTTTTCTTCTGTTTGTGGATGTATCTTTGACAAACAGTGCATGTTTTTAAATAAAATTCTACTTCAAATGACAATTCCTTTCTCCCAGTCCAGTCATCAACCATATCTTTAGAGAGGAAGGTATTATAAAAAGGGAGTGCAAAGTGAAGTTGCAAGATCTCTAAAGAAAATATGAGATAAAAATTGCACTGTATTGCCTTTTCCTATATAGAAGTAATTTGAATGGCATTAATTTTGGAACATATTTGAAGAAGGCCTCCAGTCTCACTCAGTTTGATTTCATTTAGTACTTACATTTGGGCTGTTTGTTCCTCACATCTGGGATTATGTATCTATATTACCTTTTGGAGTGAGTCCTAAATCAATGATATTTTTTATACCATTGGCTTCAGCCATTTTATTGTTTTCCTTCTCTCTTTCAGGGAACAATGTGACAATAACTACAACTTATTGTGAGTTGTAGCCCAGCATTCCAATTAACAAATCAAGTAGCAACTAAATTAGTAATCCTGAAGATTTCTTGCAACAGATAATGTGATATTCATGTGGACATTGTTCCATCATTGTCAGGGTTAAATCCCATTCAGCAACCAAGCCCCACTGGGCCTCTCACTCACTTCCCCTGAATTGGGATGGGGGACACAGCCAGAAAGATAAACCTGATAAAGTTTATGATTAAGACAGTTTAAATACATAAACCAATAACTTTGCATTAGCAAAGCAAAAAAAAGGAATCTTCACCACGTCCCAGAGTGAAGGTGTCCAGCAGGCCTGTGTCCAGCAATCCCCACAAAAACATAATTCATAGAGGTGTCTTGGGAGGACATACACCCTAACTCCCAACATTTGCCCTTTCTTTTTCTTCTTTCCTGTCCTGGTTTTTGACAAGACAGAATTAATTTTTTGTAGACTTTTCTAATCTGGGTCACTTATGGTGATGAGGGGAAGCTTTTTAATGAATGGCTGAGGTAATTTGGCTTGTTCAGCTGAAAGAGAAGACTGGGGGAAAACTTCTTTGTGGTCTACAGCTTCCTCATGAAGAGAAAAAGGGAGCTGGGCACTGACCTCTTGTCTCTAGTGATCAGCATTAGTACACAAAGGAAACTTTATCAAGGCAAGTTTAGGTTTGATATTAGGAAGAGGTTCTTCAACAAGAGGGCTGTTAGGCACTGGAACTGGCTCCCCAGGGAAGCACCAAGCCTGACAGAGATCAAGAAGGAATTCAATAATGCTTTCAGGAACGTGGTGATTCTTCATGTGATCCTCTGCAGGGCCAGGAACTGGACTTTTGATAATCCTTGTGGGTCCCTTCCAACACAGGACATTTCACGATTCTCAGTACTCAGTCATGTGCAGTATGAATCACAGAGAAGAAAAAGCCAATAAATGAAAACCAGAATAGCATTGCAAGGGTTCCAAACCCTCAACTTTCATTACAGACTCACTCCCATATCTTACATAAAAAGCCTGTAGAATAATATTTTTTGTTGTTATTTTTCTTATAGTCTTTTTTCCTGTTTTAAGTGTGGGAGGCCATTCCTTTTTTCTTATCTGTTTTCTTTCTCTTTGTGGCTCCAAATCTGTGTGACTACTGTGACACTTGGTTTCACGCAGTCATCACAATTTTCAAATGTGATGTTTCCAACAGGGAGAGCAGTTTTCCTCTACTCCACAATGCTGCATCACCCCTTATTGCCAGATACAGGAATATTGGCCATCTCTTCTTTCATGGGCAGCTGCATAATGGAGGGAAGGAAATGCAGAAGCATTGATAAAAAAGTGTATTCATACCTTCATTTGACTTTTCCATTACTGAAAAACAGTAAGGAAGAACAGGATTCAGCAATACATGATTAAGAAGCTACCATAAAACTAGTTTGATTTAGACAACTAATGTGGTTATCCTTTAGTCCTGGTATGGATGACTGCTCTACTGATTTCACATGTGAAAAAATTGTTTTCAGTAGCATCATTCAGCCCATGATATCCAGTTCTCAATAAGATAAAGTCAATTATTCTTTGAGTTAATATTTGCAGACAAATATTTACGGTCCTATAAATATGTGAATGTGTTTGAAATGCTGCTTGAATCTAAATACAATGGTCTTGGCATTTTCTTCTATTGGAATTCTCTTAAACAATCTTTATTTCCATAATCCAAGAAATATGATAACCCACTAATGTAGAACGCAGGTATCAGCTACATCGATACTTCCATTCTATACTTACTACAACAAATATTCAGTGAGAAATTCACTCATATCCAGAGTTTTTGTAAAGCTCTTGAGAGACCCCAACCTTAAATCAGTAAATAAACAAGAAGTTAAATCTGTCTTTAAATAGCTCATTCATAGATAAAAGGAAAAAAAGTTAATTTGTAAGGCTTTGAAGAGAAATTATAAGAAAAGAACACAAAATTCTGCCTGAATGTTTTCCTTAAAACCAGCTGGTTAGTTTCCAGTTACGGAGTGTGTTTGTGTAAAAATAGGTTAGACTACCAAGAAAAAAAAAATACAGCTACCATCTTTCAATGCTCAAAAATTAAAAAAAAAAAAAGTCTCCATTTTTATGTGGTTTTTTTTGGTCAAAATGCTTCCTACCAAAATTGAGAGGTGATTTGTCAGTCAAACTATGCAGTTAATCAATATTGAAAGGGAGATAAAGAAATAGGTACGGTTATTAGTATTTTCATTTTCCTCTGGCTGTTTTTATTTCATGTGCATAGATTACTTTAAGCACTTGTACTTATCTTGTGCCTCAGTATAATCCTTCAGTGGATTACTGTGCAATGCTAAGCACAACCCCATTTTCACAGTTTCATAAATGCATGCAAAATACCAAAGGCACTTTTCATTTAAGCGGAATTCATATTCCACTGAAAATCATTATATACTTCCTATAGCACACAAAATTGAGAGGCTGTGTTACTTTTGAAATGGAAAGCACTGTTATTGATAGATTTATTTGTCTTGTGAGGATATCCTAAAAAGTCTGACATTCTGAAACTTCTTGAAAATCTATTTTACCTGTTAACGATTAGGTAACAAACAGGATGTTGAGTCAGATAGATCTATACAGGACAAATAGATCTATACAGGACAGCTGTATCAAATATAGTTCTTTTTTTGCTTTCAGCTATACCAGGAATTTATATGCAGAAACAAAATTCTACTGGATTTAGTAGTTATTTTAGATTCAGAATGGCATAGAGTTGAATTTGGCCTAGGGAAGGCATATACACTTTACATCAGTAGCATGGTTTTATAATGAAATGTTGATCAAGATCTGAGGCATTGATAATCTTTAATTTTGCAAAAGAATATTCATAAAAGCTGATCCAGTGGCATCATAATTCATGACTTTTTCTCTTGTATCTAACAGTGCAACACTGGCAAAAGTTTCATATTGGAGAAGGTCAAGGGCAAGAACAAGACCGAATATCCATCAAGTAACCACGTTTGAAATATGTGCTGGGATTAGTCAGTAGGGAACCCTTGCATTCACTTATGTGTGACAATCTCTCAGAGATCATTCTTAGCATTACTAGCATCTGACATTGTTCACTGTCCTTTTAGTTTTCTTTTGCCTGATGTGTACAGCACTATTTTGAAGGACAATATTAGAAACTCCAAACAAAATTTTTTTTCCACTTACTTTCCTTCACTGTGAAACAGGGAAGAAAATACATAACCTTTGGGACTTATGGGAATACCATTGCCAACCCTGATGAGGGCTGAGTTATCAGGTATCTCTAAATAAAAAATGGACCCATATTATAGTTAATCTCTGGAAAATCATCTTATGCCTTGGTCAATATTCTTACTGCAAAATTTCTTTCTCTTTTTTAAAGTTCCTAAGAGACATGTGTGGCTATGTATTTGCAGGCAAACACTTTGTATTCATAGGTACATCATATTCTCTAGATTATTAAAACCTCTTGCCTTATTATCTACATTGTGCAGCTTTTTACTCTGGACCAAAGCTGTGAATTCATTTATGTCATTCTACTTGAAAATTCTTCAGAACTAATTGCAATACGGAGATGAAGATTTATTTATTGGTTTCATTCCATGTAATTTTCTACATAGCTAAAAATGACCTGATGTCTATGATGCCAGGGTGGAAGTTGTAAATAGACATGCTTAGAGATAAACACAGTGATATTTACACAGGCTTTCCGAATACTATAAGTAAATCTCCACATGCATGAGTGCCTTCAGTTTAATGATAACATGGAATACTGATAAATAAATTTTATTTTAAAAACTAAACCAAGCAAAACCTATAGCATGGGAATAATTCTTAAAGAATATCCTCATTCATGATCAGTGTTATTAGTGAAAGTTGAAATTTAGTGTGATGCTGTTTCTGAAGACAGACTTTCAGAAACTTCTTTGAGGTGTGACATTTGATTGGACCCCAATCTACATCAATTGTAGAAAAGTGTTCTGTAGGTACCTGAGGATGCACCAATGACTCAGGATAGTGCTGGCAAACAGACAAATGCACATCAGAAAGAAATACAGAATTTTATTGCAAGAGTGATCATAACCTCACAAGAGAAATTCACCTTCTCCTGTGACTAGACTTGCAAAGGGTAACTAAGACTTCTGCTGTCAGTGCAATACCTAATTAGATGTATTTTGAAGCCCTTAACTTGATGAATTACTGACATAACTGATCATAACATAACAAAGCAGATCAAAGGATAAGTGCAGTTGAAACCAGCTAACTTTCACTCATAAGTTATACACATTTTGAAATAATAATTTTCTGAGATCGTCATTCTACTCCTGTCCAAATAGAATTTCTACTGTATTTTCTATAAAAGCAGGGTTTGGGGGAAGAGAAGAAAAACTGTCTGTGGGATCAGCAGTTGTTTACTTCTTGCACTTTTCCTCTATGTCAGTGTTGTGAGATAATAAATTAGAGTGAGGAATAGTGATCCAAAAGAGAGGAAAGGTGCCTGCATGAAAAATGAGATTTTCCCTTGGGGGAAATTCTTTCTCTATTTATAGATATCACTAAGTATATTTAGACACTAAAATTAAAATTTGTTGTTTTGAAATATCTTGAATACTAGAAAGCTTTCAAAACTTTTATTGATGAAAATTAAACTAGTCTATTTTAACTTTTTTCTTAAATAAGAATAAATGATCTGATAGTCTAAGTCTCCCTGAGACATTCGAAGTTTCAAGCATAAGAAATCTGAAAGCCTTTACCCTTACAGCTCCCAAAACTCAGATCCCTTTCTCCTCCAAATAAATGCTGGCTTAAGACAAAGCCCTTTAGTTCCTAATACGTTTAGCAATCAGGCAACTTTGCAGCAGATACAAATGTTTTTTATGACGTAACTTAAAAAAAATATATATATCTGCATTTTGTAGTGGCAGAAAACATGTCAAAAACTTCTTGGCTGCCTTTAGTAATTAGTTTGATGCATTATATATAACTGAATAATTTAAGAATTTATTTGAAATACAGGATAAAAGAAAGTGGATTTCCTATAGATGCTGTTCCATGTGGTTATTGGGCAGCAATCTTGTGACAGAAGACCAAAACAGTGATTTCCAAATCTCAGCTTCTAGTGCTATTCTTGTAGACAAATACATTTTACATATTTTGTAGAAACTGACAGAAATAAGATAATAAATTTCTAATAAGTTAAAAATCTGAAGGTCAGCATCTAACGTTATATATGAATAGAAATTCACTATGAAAATACTGAGGAGATTATTTCAGTCACATTATAAATACAGTCATCTGATTTTCTGATCTCCTTAAACTCTTCTCTTATGCAGTGAATAATATATGTAAATATTTTCCAGCAGACAATGCTAGTTGCTGACACTACAGTGTACATATCATAAACTCAAAGTAATTACAGCTGAATATGTGGTTATCATTTTGCTGTCTCCTTATCTGTCTCGTTACAGTTTTGTATATCTCTCTATACTCGTATCTGATTATACTTTGCCTTGCATGAGTATCTCTTCACTCTCCAAATATCTTAATGTCTTTTTTTTTTCTCTTCCTGATGCACAGTCTGCATTCTAAATGAATGAGACTGCAAGAACAGAGATCTTGCTGCTTTCACATGTATTTTTTTTTCTGAATTTATATTTCAATCTTGATAGAAAGTCCCAAGTGAGAGGAAATGTGAGGTCAAAGAAATTAAGACAATCATGGAATCAACAAAAATATTGACAGATGATAATTTCAACTGGTAATGTAATAATGAGCTTGCAAGCAGAGAAAGACTTAATAATAGTACTAAAAATCCTATAAAAAGAAATAGATATTTTCATAAGAGGTTGAAGTACAAAAAGATCTGGAAAATGAAAAGAGAAGAAATTTATATTTTAAGGAGCTGGAGCTAGAAAGGCAAGGTATTGCTGACTGCATGCATCTGAATGTACAAAAGGCATTTGCACTCAGCTAGACTGCAAGAAGTGATATTGAGAGCTTTGAACTTTATTGCATCTCTCAGTTTGTAAAAATTCTAATGGTATATCAGATCTTTCATTTGTTTGTAGAAGTATCTTGTCTAATAGTTGCCCATACTTCCTTTTCTGAGAAAAGTATATGCACAGAACACACAGCAGACTATGCTACCTCAGTCTTAGGTCTTTTCTCATTTATCAGAGTTTTCTGTAAGTCCTGAAGCACAGGACTTAAAATGCATTCTTAATGTGGTAGGAAAAAATCTCACACCATGCAATTTATACACATTGAGTTTAGAAATTTCTTGACTCCAAAATCTGTGACAATAAGTTTCAAAGCCAGACCACACTGTGCGTGTAAATGAGTTTGTTTACAGGTAAAAATTTTCAAATATTTTTCAATGTTCAGTTTTTTCTAATTTTGAAAAAGAAGAAATAATTTATGATAACTGGTATCCTTGATGTTCATGTTTTTTTCCTCTAGATTATGTTGACTCCCTGTTTCCTGAACAAATATGTTAGTAAATGTTGCTTTCCTGTAGAATCTTTTTTTCGTGCAAGTATATAATTTTTCTTCTTGCATTCCTTTTTACTAGTCAAATAATGTCAATTTCCCTACTGTTTCTAAAGGTGCTGCTGGTTTTTCAGGGTCTACTGTTTCTACATAACTAAAATATTTTGCCACATCTTAGCATGACTTCAATGTCATCACATATTGAAACGTTTATGGAAACTTAAGCTACCCAAGGGTTTTCATTATAAATTAAAAAACGGAAATGAGAACTATAGATAGAGATAAAATCTACTTTATATCAAATGGGAAACACGACATACTTTGTCACACACAAGTCAGATCTGAAAAAGTTGTATGGAGCATATATGCTTTTTTACTCTACTCTACTCTACTCTACTCTACTCTACTCTACTCTACTCTACTCTACTCTACTCTACTCTACTCTACTCTACTCTACTCTACTCTACTCTACTCTACTCTACTCTACTCTACTCTACTCTACTCTACTCTACTCTACTCTACTCTACTCTACTCTACTCTACTCTACTCTACTCTACTCTACTCTACTCTACTCTACTCTACTCTACTCTACTCTACTCTACTCTACTCTACTCTACTCTACTCTACTCTACTCTACTCTACTCTACTCTACTCTACTCTACTCTACTCTACTCTACTCTACTCTACTCTACTCTACTCTACTCTACTCTACTCTACTCTACTCTACTCTACTCTACTCTACTCTACTCTACTCTACTCTACTCTACTCTACTCTACTCTACTCTACTCTACTCTACTCTACTCTACTCTACTCTACTCTACTCTACTCTACTCTACTCTACTCTACTCTACTCTACTCTACTCTACTCTACTCTACTCTACTCTACTCTACTCTACTCTACTCTACTCTACTCTACTCTACTCTACTCTACTCTACTCTACTCTACTCTACTCTACTCTACTCTACTCTACTCTACTCTACTCTACTCTACTCTACTCTACTCTACTCTACTCTACTCTACTCTACTCTACTCTACTCTACTCTACTCTACTCTACTCTACTCTACTCTACTCTACTCTACTCTACTCTACTCTACTCTACTCTACTCTACTCTACTGTACTAAAATTTGAAACTAAACATCTTCTTATATCTGATTTTTCTCCTCCTCAGTTACACTGATAGGAATAATATAGTAAATTACATTTTTTACTAAAAATCTTGACTTGATACTGCCTCACAGAAACATTATCTTCTAGTTCAGTACTTCTACCTTTTCCATTGTCTCTCCTAGGATTTATGCTAAACTAATGTACAAGTTATTTACTGATGATGGCTGCTTAAGTTCTTTAGTACTTTTTGGACATTATTAAAGAATTTTTTTTAAGCATAAATACATCTCTATCTACTGCTGTTTTTCTTTATCTACCATTTTCTGTTTGTAATAAAGGACTACATATTTTCACTCGTCTTTGCCTACACTTATATATACAAACATATTCTATCGAACATCAGGACTCATGTTATTAATTACTGTTTAAGTCAGATCTTCATCAAAATCTTAAGAGAAAAAAAAGATGAGTTTTGTCACAGGCCAAATATTTGCTTTAATATATATCAGAAGCTTGCCTGTATATTTTAAATTGCAACATCTAACTTTAGTGTAAGGTTCAAAAATTTATAAATTAACATTCTTTCCAAAGGTCTTGTAAGTTCAGGAGAATTAAATTTATGGTTCATGAACTCTCTTTTCTAATTAATTTACTTTATTGGCAATATATATGAAGTCTAGGCCTGCGCTCTCTCAGACCAATATATTCATCTCCCTCGTCTCCAGGGCCATAAATATTTTGATGGTTTATCTGAAATCAGTTCACTGCTTTTCCTTTAACCTTAGAACTATTCTCTGTAAATATTTCAGTAGTAATGTCTTAAAAGAAAGTAAAAAACTTGAAAATACATTTATTTTCCAATTTAGTAATCAAAGTCACTGCTTTCTTTGTGAGTTTTAATTAAATTCAAAGTAACAAATTTCACTTTTTTGAATGATTCAATAGACCATGATAGCAACCAAAAAATCCTTAAAAACTTAAATATTATAGTGCTTATCTAACTTTTTATATGTTCTCAGTCACTTTTATCTGGACTCTCAAGAAAATACACAAGATTAAGTATATTGAAACAAAAGTACTTTGGTGTGACAATACACATCTCTATCTCCAATAGATGAACCCTGTAATGAATTTTATTGATACAATTTTTTATTAAACAGTGAAAAGTTATATAGCACGGCCGACAGCATATGAGAGTTAATTCTGAGATTATAAGCAAATCTGTCCTATTCAAAATATGTTGCATTCAGTTTTGTACAGCTGATAGTCCTTAAAGTTATATAGTTGATATTGTGCTCATTGTCAATTATTTATACCAGATTGCTCTATGTTAGTTCTAGGTCAGATTATGCCATGAGTAAATAACTCATGTAGTCATAACCATCCAGTGACATTCAGGTTCTAAATCAATTAGTTGTGAGGAAAGTTTTCTAAAGTGTCTCTTTGCATAGTCCTAGTGACTATGATTTTCTGGTTCTTTTATAGCTGCCACCTCTATCGATTTGAAATGTTGGGTCTTACCCCCTTTCCACAAAGTTATTGGCTCTTATTCCATTCTGTTCCTATGAGCAGATTTGTTTCTCATATCAGTTGTGAGGGAAAATAATAATGATCTAAAGATACAGTGGTTCCAGCTGCTGAATTTGTAGAATCTAAAATGTGATACAGAAGAACATATAGCAGGATAAGCTGAATAACCCTAAAGCTGTAGCTGTGTGGACTGTCCTTTTATACCATGGAGAGGGAAAAGTCTGTCTGTCAGTTAGAACTGTGCTAGTTATTGAGGACTAGATTTGCCTTTGAGATGCTATTACTGCAAGTTTTAGGCCAAACCCCAAACCTTGTTATTCTTCGTGTGCAAGGATGTTATATGGATTTTTATTTGCTTTAAACCTCTTATTGAGTATGTCTAGCAAAGGGGACCTTAGGGGTGACAGGGCAGATCTGGGCCTCTTGACCAAGGTAGTGGCACAAATGGGAAAAGATTTTTAAGAAAGGACAAAATCACTGCGCAGCTGTGGGAGGGAGAAGTGAGGAAAATGTGAGAGGAACAATGCTGCAGACACCAAGATAAGAGAAGAAGGAGGGGCAGGAGGTATTCCATGCACTGGAACAGAAATTCCTCTGCACTCATTGGAGAAATTCATAGAGAATCTCTTGTCCCCCTGCAGTACATGGATGACCATTGTGGAGAAGGTACCACCACAGCAGCCTTGGAGGTCTCCACACTGGAGCAGGTGGAGATGCCCTGAATGAATTTGAAGCCCCTGAAGGGTCCACGCTGGAGCTGTGGCCTGCGCCAAGGAACACATGCAGGAACTGGCTGCTGGCAGGAACTTCAGCTTGCAGGGCACCAACACTGGAGTGGTCTGTTCCTGAAGAGGATCCTTAAGAGGATCTGTTCTGGGGTGGCATGTGGTAGGTAAAACTGTTGGGAAAGGTGAAGTGAAATGAAGCCTTGGAAGAAGAGGTGGGCAGAAAGGTCATTTAGTTCCGTAGTTCATTACTAGTCTAATGATTTTTTCTTTCAAGAAATTAAATTAAATTTCTCCAAGTCAAGTTTGATTTCAATGATGGTAAGCTATTTCCTTATCATTACCTCTGTCCATGAACTTTTCTATCTTATTTTCTCCTCTTTTCTGCTCTGCTGAAGAGGGACAGTGAGAAGGCAACTGGGTAAGCATCAGTCATCCAGCCAGTCAAGATCAGCCCACCATAGCAGTATATCAGGCTGGAAATGTAGCTTAGAGTTCATTCTTGAGTTTTATTCAAATTTTACAGCAAGGATAGATATTTTCATTGGTGGGCTCATAAGTCTCCAGTGTCTTTCCGTTTTTCCCCACATTAAAATAGGGAATAATTTCATCTCCCAAGTGGTGAAAAAGGGTAAGACAGAACTGTGTTCCTTCTCGATCAAAGGAGCAATCAAAATTCATAGTATTGTGGCAGTAATCAAATAAAAGGAATGACAAAATCTTCAAGGATACAGAATGTATCTTTCTGTTAAGCTCAGTGAAGTTCATCTGGCCCAGATTCCTACAGTAGTTTACCCTCATATATCAGATATCTGAGTAACCTTTCAGTGAAAATATAATTACTTTTTATATATGCATTTTCTCAAATGCATGCATCAAGGAAAACAAGCAATAGAGTATCTTTCTTTTTCTCTCAGAAGTATTTTAGATTAAGTCTCAAAAGGCAAAAGGAGTATTTGAAATTATCTGCTTCATCAGAATATGACCTTCAGCAAGAAGCTGTCAACAAGCTAGTGAGATAGAATTATTAACTGGACCCCAGAGAACTCAATTGTAGGCAGTGTTGCGAGGTTTGAGAGTTACAGTACACAAATCAGACAGTGAAACCTTTAACTTTGCTAATGATAATCATCACTCTAGACTTCCAATCTTTGGGATTGTAGTTCAGCTGATTCATCTTTGTTCTGTGACAAAGGCAGAGATTCCAGTGATTCATTACTTTTACATTTCCATTAGCAGAATATTCGCTCACTTTAGGGGCTTGTGCAATAGAAATCCACAGTGAGAAAAAAAGACTTCAGGTTGTGCCAGGTCTTTTCTATAAACAATTTAATTATTTTGACTACAGATAAATACAAAAATTAAGGAACTCTTCCATGCCTGTTATTCTCAGCTAAGGCCTGAGACAACAGATAAAAACTGTAACACAAAGTACAAAGGCTAAAGAGTCATGCAGTAATGTAGACTATACATGTCATACTTGGCTTTCTGAGGTCATTTACGAGGAAAATTATTGTCTCACAAGCACACAGCAGTCATTATCCCCTCATCAACAGTTTTCCTCAGTGTTAGTCATTAAAATGCTTTCTCAAGAGATTGTTTTCTTGACATGAATATGGCCTTTGCAGACACTATTTTTTATTTCCTTTTTCACAGTGATAAATTGGAAGGATCTGGACTGAGCAAACTTGTTACCTGCATTTAGTAGCTCTGCACTGTTGCTGTTTGTTTGATAAAAATGGTGCACTTTTAGAGGAAATTATGTCTTTGACTCAGTGAAGTCACCCAACATTTAAACTATCTATATATTCAACAGAGAAAGAGGACACTTTGTGACATGCCTGTCTTCCTAGGTCAAATGATTTGTATTCTGAAACCCTTTACTTACTGCCTGTAAGAAAGATGGGGTTTGTTAGTTCTGGTAGCTTGATTAATCCTATTCAGTTCAAAGATCTAGTTTAGACCAGATGCAACCCTTTGCTCTTACCAACTTACGAGTCTTAGACAGTTAAACTTAGGTAAAATTAATCCTCACCTTCAGGGCACATGCACACACACACAGGGTTCTTAACCCATAAAGAGCTATAAGGAGATTTTAATATTAGCATTGTTACAAAGCATTCTTCCTGTCTAGACTCCAGACATGTGACAGTAAATAGAAGCAATCCCTCTTTCACCCAAACACTGTGATAGATAAGGCCAATTTTTCAGTCAACACAACTTCCATCAGGCAACTACTCAAATTCGGATGAGATATAGGGACCCAAAATGGTAGCAGTCAATGGAAAATCTATCTCTGTGAATGGCAGCAGTAATAATTCAGAGAATATTGTTATCAAGCTTCATGTTACTGGTTTTTCTGCCAGCAGTTGTAGTACCACTTGTTAAAGAGAGAGTTATGAATGCCTAGGTATATTTTAGCAAGTCTTATTTCAGTTTGAGCTCCCTTGAATAGATTATATGCTGCAATAACACTGTTTCCCTCCCCACCTTCCTCCATCAAATGTAATTTTAGTAAAATGTACTTTTTTACTTTCAAAAGAGTTAAACTGTACAAGCAAAATTGCTGTTGTTCCTATTATTAATACTCCAAAATTTTACAAGGGGAAGAAAGACAGAGTCCTTACAGTAAAACTCAAAATTTATCACAAGCACATCACAGCTTTGTGGGTTTGTTGCATTCCAAGTAACAAGGAGCAGTAAATTCACTCTAAATTAAAAAATAGGAAAAGCCATATATTTTTTTTACTCTATGACAGCATTTTTTGACACCTTACTTCCTACTTAGAAGTATTATCAAAGTCTTTCTAAAAAAAAATGCAAAACACAGTCTGCAGTGAGTGACTGGTATTTTTACAAATTTTGAGGACAAATTATTCCGTTCTGGATCTGAGATGTTAATTTTAACTGCCTAATAATGTGTATAATTGCTGTGACATTCTTAAGTCTCTCCTCTAGTGTTCATCTGTCATGTCCTGCTTGAGTTGTTTATACCATAATAATTTATTGTGGTGTTAGGGAAAGTGGTGTATATGTATCATTTAATTATATGTCCCATTATCTAAAAAAAGAATCAGAGGGTATGATCTTGAGGTAGAATAAATATTTAAATCCACTGGCTTTAATAAAGCTGTGAGTTCCAGTCTGTACAATGGAGATACTTACCTTTGACATTCAATAACAATTGAATTTGACAATATTTTCCACAAAATTATAAGGTTATAAACAGACCAGTAAAAGAGGAACAATATTTCAAAAATTAAACAATTAAACACTTAAAAAGTTGAAAAATTATTTAATCCAAAGCTAAGACAATCTCCTTGTTGAAGAAACATTCCCCAAATTAGGAAATTCACATCTCTTAATCTCTGAAGGGTGAAAATTTTGTGCCAATATTTTTTCCTTAAAAATCAGGAATATTTAATCTGAATAAACCCTGCTGAGCTTCTTAGCACCTTTATACTGCAAAATGTATAAAATTGTAGAGAAAATATTAGATACTAAACATATTAAATATTGATAGTAACAATTATGAAAGTTTGGGAAATAGTTATATGATATTTATGCTGAGTATTTTCAACTGTCTAGTTAGGTTTCCTCTATTTATCCATCTCAAATATTCTGAAGTTGACTTAAAAGTCAAGTATGTGGTACATTTTCCATTTCATTTTTTTTTTTTAACAGACAAGTTTTAAATACAGAACAGTGGATATCATTGGGCAGTTATTTTTATGAATAGTAATATTAATATTGAGGTAATGTGCTGTATGGAACCACACTAGAAAATTACTAGTTTTCAAAGCAAAGTAAAAAAAAAAAAAATTAATTTTCTTGTGACAATTTTAAAGTATTTAACAAGCTATGCTTTATTAAGATATATTTGTTGTGGACTTATACACTTCTGTATTCTTATACATGCCTCATTTGTTTTATTAAAAAAAGTTTTCTTATGTGAATATTTGGATATATATTCATGTCAGAGCCTGTAAACATAGTAACCTAATCTTAATTCTAGAAGTTTCAAGCAACATTTCTTACTTCTCAAAAGCCGAGAAAATTCTTTAGTCTTCAACATGAAGGTTCCTTATTAATTGCAGAATCTTACAATTTATTCAGAAATTACCATATATATGCATAGGCTAGAACACATATTACTGTTCTTAAGAAGGTTAACTTTTAGATGGCCATAGATTATTGACATAATTTTTCACATTAGAAGTTACCTCAAAATTTGAAGCAGTGAACACAAGTTACTAGTAAAATGTTCTCATTTCTTTTAGTTACAATTACTTTCAGAAAAGAAATTATCTATTCCACGACAATGTTTGATCAATCACACTCACATATAGAAATTAGGTTAAGGAAAATTCAATTTAATTTTGCTGGTCTGAAATCCAGGATATATTGAATGCAATGCACTAGCAAAACTGATGTGATGCTTGACCTAGTTTTATCCAACCTTTTTTTTTTAACAAACTGAAGTACGGGCTCTTGCAAAGACCTGGCAAAGATGTAGGAAAAGAGGGAAATTAAAAGATCCTGAAATTTTAGTAGTGTTTTGCTTAGTTGCGATGCATCTGATCAGTATTAAAAGGTTTTATATCATTAGCTAGATTCTTGAAATTACTGGAATTTTACTAGGTTTACTTTTCTTCATATAGTCAAACTGTATTATATAAAATATTTCCATATCTCAAATTATAATTACTTGAGAATATAATGGTTTTCTGCCTACCCAGCCTCACCCTGAACAGTCAAGAGCCATGTGCCAAGTTTCAGATAGCAAAGACAAAAGGAGAAAAAAATTTGTTTCCAAAACATAAGCTAATAATTCTGTACAAAGTTTGAGCAATTATAATTGCATCAATTTATTGAGCAGATTTAAAGTTTTCATAGGTGAAATATTCAAACAAGTGCTCAGAATAAAATAATATATGCATAAAGGCTACTGGATCTAATTCCCACAGAAAAATATTTGGTGGTTATATTCATGCTCATATTGTAGGTCATGTGTGACTTGAGGTGTGTTTTTTGTATTGTATCTTAATTTAAACTTTTAAGCAGCATGCTCTACCTTATCTTGAAAATATATTAAAAATGTTAAAAAGTGTGCTTGGTTTACTTTTCTGTTGTTTCAATAATCTCTATGGGTAACAAAAACCTGATTCTCTTTTTTTGTGGTTGTACTTTCAGGTGTCCTTCCCACAAGGCACTGGGACATATGATTTTTCTGTCATGTGGACCAGAGTAAACAACCAGGGAAAGAATGAATGTTCCAGCAGTGCCCTCTCTATTTGTGTACTACTAGATCCCAAAAAACTTGATTAATTCATTTGGTCTGTAGCTTTCAGATCTGACTCTTGCAAAGTTTATTAGTGAATCTGTAATATTAGCTCTGCTATGAGGCCCTTTGTGAAAGCAAAACATTGCAGGCATACATTTCAGTCTTTTATCAAAAGCACTGTTGATGAAAAAGTCCCAAACACTGCAGTGTATTTGGGGTTTGGCCAGCTACACTCCTAGGCATGTTTATATGGCAAGTGAAAGGCTAAATATTATTGCACCAGTGCCAAAGCAGTTTCCTCTCCTTGGCGGCTGCTTACTAAAAGTCATCTTCCTGAGACTGGTAGGGTGGCTCTGTCCTGCTGTGCTATGACATTTCTGGGTACTGTCCTTTTGCAGCTAATATCATTAAGTATTTCCTTCATGCGCTGAGCATGTTGACAAAATAAATCCAACTGAGAAGAAGCACCTGGTATTATAATTTTCCATGCCTCTACTGAAAATGTAAATCAAATTTAACCTCAGCAGTTTACTGTTTCCCTTAACGAAAAATGTATGGTAGCCAATGAGAGAAACATCAAGTCAATGTATTTTAATAACATGCTTTTTAATGTTGTGATATTGTGGCAGAGGGTAATTCTAAAGATTCATGTGTACCAGTCTGAAACATTATTATTAAATTATATTTGGTGTGTTTTCAAATATGCATGGAGTATATATTTGGTTATTTCTACGGAGTATCTAGCTGCAAAAATACATTAAGAAGATTAAATATTTAGAAAGGTGCCTAGTTTTAAAGAGTCTCCTAAATTTATGTTGCAGCATGCAATCTGCATTATTTAGAAATTTTCTATGTCATAATCTTGACCGCAATTTCACACACCATGTTATAGTAATCTAAATTCTGAGTTCAGGCAACAGGTATCAGAGCTCCATGTAAAACTCATCTGAAGCAAAGGAAGGCTATTGTTGTACTGAGAAGTCAAGGACAGAGGAGCAATTTACTATTGTGTCAGACCTCTGACAGAGTGGCTTGTCAGCTAAACAGCATTTTTCCTGACTTCCAACTGTTTTCATTTGTAAACAGAACAACAAAACTGTTGTAATGGAAAATGAGTGCTCTCAAATCAAAGTGGAGGTGATGATCAGGCTTTGGAGACAGATAGTCTCCAAATTTGTCTTGTTATAATTTCAGTGCAAACATGAGATCCAGACAAGTTCCATGTGTGGCATGACTTGAGTCTTTCTCTGTTATGACTTGCTGCATCATTTGTGTGGGCCTGAGGAGAATCTAGGTAATTTTCTTTATATTAAGCGGTTGAATACTTCAGGCATTTTAGAACAGGAACTGTGACATTTCTGAAAATAACCTAAACACCAAGTTTCATTTCGTAAATCTGGGATCCTCAAGTCCTTTTTTGCTTCTTAAGAAGTGATGGTATTCAAAACATTTTATTGTCTTGGACTAAAAAGTTCTGTCTTTTTTCTTGTCAGAAATAGAAGTGGTGTGAGCAGCGAAGCACAGTGAGTGACAAACTGGCAAATGTTCATTGTCTGTTTTAGTGAATCCTGAGCTGTGAATGTTTCCACTGAGGAGCAGTGCATTGCTGTCTGTTGCATCAGAAATTGATAATCTCCTTCAGTGGTGTGGATGAAAAGCCATGGAAATAACTTTCTAAGTAGCAGCATTCAGAGCTGCTGGATCTTAATTGTGAGATATGTCAGAGCCAGCTAATTTGTGAAACCTTTAGATTCTCTGAGTAGGTTAGTATTTCTGTTGTCAATAGATTTCACATTGCTTCTACAATATGTCTTATACCTGAAAAGAATACAATGGAATCACTGAAAAAGACCACTGTAATTGAGTCTAACCATTAACCTAGCGCTGTCAAGACCACCACTAAACCATGTCATTAAGTGCCAAGCTTACATGTCTTTTAAACACTCCAGGAATGATAACCAAGTCCCTAGGAAGCCTATTTCAATGCCTGAAAACCCTTTCAGTGAAGAAATTTTTCTTCAGATCCTATCTAAATCTCCCCTGGAATAGCCTGGGGCCATTTGCTCTTACCCTATTGCTTGTTATGTGGAAGGAGACACTTTGATATCAGCACTCAACTCAAGCAGCTGTCAGGATTTACCAGATTTGGCTCTTGTTTGTCCTGAAGGTTCCCAATGCATCTGTCTTTATATCCTTACCTGGAGACTTAAAGTCTGAACCTCATTATGGAGGAGACTGACACACAGCAAACACCAACGGGATATCCCTCTATGGACCTGACTGCCGGGATGACATATCCTGTCTGGAAGTTTGGAAAGTCCTCTGGAAAGTAGCAAGATGCACCTGAATAATATCTGGCTGGCTGGCTTAATTCTCTGCTTTTGGGAAGACCACTTTGATTTCAAAAAGTGCTCTTTTTTTTCAAAATAAGGGACCTAAGGCTGTTTCTCTGGTTTTAAAAAGAGTGTGCCTTGCTTGGTTAGGTGCCTATCCATCTTAGCTTTCAAATGATTCAAGAGCTTAAAGGTTCAAATCCCGAGTCACCCATCAAAGCTTGTGGGAAGTTCTGGAGTTCTCAGTCACCACTATATTTTATACCTGCTCTGAGTGGCTTTCTGTCGTCACACACAGATTTTGTGGATTATGTTTCAAAGGAACTAACTTCCTATCAAATTGATAGGGAATGAATGCGCATATTCGTGGTGCTGAGAATTATCCTGCTGGGCTGTATCTAATTCTGACACATTGTGAAGCCACTTAAACTACATCAGTTCATGATGAACCAAAATAGAAGCAGAATTCATTCAGGTCAACAATGTCACACTGTTATATGTCAGTGCTATATCAAAACTGAAATATAAATTCACAGTATTAAATATGCTCAAGATATGTGGATGGAAGTACAAGCAAAATTCTCTAGGATGGTGAAGGATTTTCTCCCTAAAAAATACAGCTCCCGTGGAAACTGTGCTGTGGTCAAAGTCATTGAAAGATTGGAATTGTCATGTAGCATGCAGGGAGATATCACTGACAAAAGGGAGCATTGCATTTCAGTGAAGGAAAAAACACAAATGGAAAGCTACAGAATTCCAAAACACCAAAAATCAAAATTATAAAAGACATATCAGGTTGATATCACACAAACAAATCCTGTAATGAGGTAAAATGACATGTTTAATTCAATACTCAAAATGACAATGGTGACATAACTCATTCACCATGTTTACATGATAAAATAATGTCCAATGATGGTGCCTTTTTAAACTTTTTTCTTCTCTGCAAATCAGGAGTTGTTATACTTAAATTTGAAAGGTTAGTTTTTCACACTTCTTTTGACAACAGTCAGGCTAACCTGCTAACTCCTAGGTTAGCAATGCTAGCTCTTAAATTTGCACCCTAGTGGGCAGGTGCTGTATTTGAGATTATGATTAAGAGATCATGTATCAACATTTCAAGCAACTCAGGAAATGGAAACTAAAACTTTTAAAGTTATCTCTACTCCATTTTTCCTTCTAAAATGCAAGTTCTCCTGAGTGGTTTTCATTTGCTCTTTTTTCAGGTCATTTAGTTTCTTATTTTAGCCATTATTCATTAAATATTAAATTTAAAGCATTTGATCAGGGCGCTCAGAGCTGGCAATGAGTCAGATCTAAACATTATATCTTACTGATTTGCTCTGTCATTGTAATTTCTCTAACTGCTAAATGAATTATAGGAGATCACTGTAATGCATAAAAGACCTCAAACTTACCCATGAGAAAATGACATAAATCAGTGGGAAAGATATAGCAACAACAAGTTTTTTATCTCCATTCTAAATCAGTAGGATAAAATGCACTTAAATTCAAATAATGTACACTGGAATAAGCTATTTTTGAGAGTTCAGAATCTCTAAAACACAAAAGACTGTCTTCTAGATTGATTCTCTTTTCATATTTTTTCCATTATTTTAGGATACAAGAGGAAGCAAAGAAAATCTCTATCAAATGTGAAGAAAACATTCTGAAACCATCTCTCTAAAATGGTGAACTTACCCTTTTAGGATCCAAACTGCTGCTGAATACTATATCTGAGAAACTCCCAGTTTTCTTGTATCAGATTTTACTATAGGTACCATCTGACCATAAGCAAGCATTTGCTGTCTTACTATCTTACTAGAGTCAAATTGAAGGTGACCTTTTGTCTCCAGCTTTCACAGTGTAAGGGAGGTAAATGAGTTGCAATACATATTTTCTGTGCAGCTTCAGGAAATAGCAAGAGGTCCCCTTGCAACCAGGATTTCTGGAAGACTAGACTGACTAGGTATGCTGAACTGGGACAAAAGGTTTTTGCTGCCCCAGAGGGCAGAGAAAGAAGGAGGTTTGCAGGTGGACTAAACAGGAATATAGACTTTTAGATATTAGGCAACTTAAATTGTAAAAAAATAATCCCATTGTGCCTCTTCTAAGAGTCACTGAACAATGTGCTGCAAATAACCACAACTGTATGAACTATAAAATTGTTTTCCACTTGTATATATTTTCTAAATAATTCACATTTGCTTCTTCTCTCCATATCCTTTCTCTGTACATCCCAGTTTGAATTATTAAGAATTCTTTGGCTCTCAGTTAAATTCACCAGTGACATAATTCAAACTTATTTTACTGGCCTTAGCCAAGAGCAAATGATCAAAACCCCAATGCCTATATTTAAATTAAAGATATTAATGTATTTTAAAAATTCTGTATGTACAAAAAAGCATGTTACATGAGATCTGCCTGTCTTTGCACAATGAAAGAAGTCAAGAAATTATTAGAATGCTTTCTTCTCTCCAGATTTTTCACAGGGATGAGTATAACAGAACTTTTTCTTTCTCCTGTCATCCAGCTAGGCTAAAATGGTCACAGATTTTCACATTAAGGGTATAGCTAAAAAATCGTTGGCATACTCCAGTGCTGCTTTCCAAAGATAGATTCCTTAGTACTTTTTCATTTGACTTTACTCTTTCCATTGGTTGATCTGAATTCTAATAAGAAAGTGAAATTGTGCGTTTTAAACAAAAATCATTTCAGTAGTGTTGATGTAAGGCAGGCTATTGAGGCTATTTCTAGTGAAATACAAAGCTGGTAAAGCCGTTAGATTCTAGATTAGCTCACTTGGTTAGAGTCTGGGGCTGATAAACACCAATGTTTTGAGTTTGATCCCCATACATCCTCTTCATTTAGGAGCTGGACTTGATCATTGTGGGTGGTTTTCAACTCAGAATATTCTGTGAATCTAATACATCCAGCCTACTTGCTTTGCAGGGAAATAACTGGTCAATTTTTGGGTATTTAATGCCCTTATCTTTGGAATTGTTCAATAGGTTTATGGTTCAGCAGATATTTCAGAAACAGACTGTCTGTCCATCAATTAAATTCCCTGCAGCAAGCTGCAACAAATCAGTCCCTTCACTAACGAGATATTCCACCACAGTTTAATGAATAATAATAAATGGTGCAACTGCTTTTTATTAATAAAACAGGAGAGGTCTACATCTGATTGTTGGTTCCAGCTTATGAGCATATGATACCATCAGAATGTACAGGAAATAAGTTCAATTGCCTAATATTATTACATGAACTGTTGTTCATCACCTATTGAATAAAAAATACTGTCTCTGGATTTGTCTGCAAAAGTATCTGCTGTTGATACACCTCTACTGTACTACTAAGCAAAAACTCAGAGGGAAGACCCTCAGTGATTATGTATGGAATGAAAGAAAAAAGCTTTTATGTGCCCCAGTATGGAACAAAACATGGAAAACATTTTAACAGCTTGAGTGCTAAACAAATTGATCCTTATTGCATCTCCTTGTGCAAGTAACTTCTTAGTCATCTGTGCCTCTGATATCCTCCAGACAAATAACACATCTTAAAATCAGTAGACTAACAAGCCTTGGGACTAATAGAGCTGGAGTTTTTTCAGAATTCTAGCTTGTTTGATTGACTTTTTAACTGACTTATACTAAAACTTTTTTTTTTAATATCTGCCATGCAATTATTACCTTCTCCAGTACAATAATTTGATAGTGAAGTGTGAGCAGTGGGAATTAACAGACTAACATTGAAAACGGTTCCTTTTGTGTCCTGTAAACTATCTTTATCTTAATTACCGAGTTTTATCTTTTCAAATTCTCTTCCTCATCCTACTGGGGTGGAGTGAGTTGTGTGCCTGCCTAGTTAAGCCAAGACAGTTCATTTTTTTGCACAGCTGAGTTTACTGTCATGATTATTTGCTGAAGAAGTGCATTTTAAGCTGATACTACAAGATATAAAAGGCAGACAATTTCTATGTCTCTAATCATTGCTATTAATACCACAAATCTCCAATTCTTAGAGACAGTCATAGAAATAGAAAATACCCTGTTTCTGTTCATCCTTTAAAAAAATTTCTGTTTAAAAAAACCCAAACATTAGAACAAACTGCTCAAAGAATAATTTCTACAAATAATTCTAGGGAATATCTTTAGTATAATAAGTATTTTTTTTGAGATAGGAATTGATGAGGGAGATTTATTTTTACATAGAAATGTAACAAAAATTATTTCTTAACTATAAAATATGATTATTCCATTCTTTCCTTTCCATACTAACTTGTGGTAATTTTCTACCTCAAGCAGCAAGAGTAAGCAGTAATTCATGTCAGAAGACACATAGGCTGAATTACTCTTTTCGAGAATTTCAACTCTATATACAAGAGGGCACACTAAAGGTAAGAACCAGAGTTGTTATGTCCACCTTTGAAGAGAAAGTAAATACCTACTTAATTCATGTTTTAGGGTGTTTAACAATAAAGATTTTTGTCATCTCTCAGGCTGATTCACTGAAGAGGAAAAAGCAAAAAAGGTGAAATCAAGTGAAGTAGAGCTCTTTGCTACCAGTGAGCATTTGTTTTCTTTAAAGCAATTTCTTATTTCTGCCTGATCAAAACTGTGTGAGCTATAGTCAAAGAGATGCAATCATGAATCATCTCTTTAAAATAGTGGATTATCAAGCTTCAAAACAGAGCATAATAAAGCAATGTAAAACAGATACAGGCAACCAAGCAGGCATTATGAAGAATCAGTTCAATTCTATAGAACTTATTAGATCAGGCACAATCCTCAAGCTAAGAATTGAAGCTAAAGCAAAATAACTATATTACCATGACCTTGATCCTAAGCTAATAAACCCTGTCAAACTTGATTTGGCACCCGAGAAAAGCAGCTCAGATATCTTGGCAGAATCAGTTCTGCAAAGACTCATTTGTTCAGGCAGACCATCACATGGTCACTGAAGTTTTCATCTATTCAGTATCATGGTACTCTGTCAGATCTCATAACTTCTTTAAGAACCAAAAGTATTGGGGAGGGAATTGTGAACTTCTCAGCCTGGCTCCATTGGCACTGGATCAGATCCACCCCTCTGAAATACATTGGGCCCATATGGTTTGGGATGATGGGGACCAAATCGTACATATGCAAGCATCAATTTTCTTATAAGTAAAATCTTTACCAGTAAAAACAAAACTCAAAGGCTTGAAAGCCATCTTTTAGACACCTTTTCTTGCAAAAAATATAATATTGAATTACTGTGTTGTTATCCTTAATAGAAGGTCTGCAAATATATAGGGGTATCAAAACAGCAAAACATAAAAGTTGAAGGGAGAGAAACCTTTAATATATAATCTACAAAGAGTGATATAAGAGATGCCAGTCAGACAGGCTGTGTTTATTTGGGATATAGAAAAGCCTCTTTGCAATAACTCTGCATTTGAGCTCCAGCTAAACAAACATCTGGCAGGCCACCTGACTGTGGAAAGCCATTGCTGGAGCCGAGAATAGTGAGAAGGAAGGAGCAGCAGACAGTCTTTTTATAAGCTGGCTGCTACTCCCCATTCTTTCTCCCTTTTACTGTCAGAGTTTGGAAGGGAAGATGGTAGAGAAAATGGGAGTTTTATCAGTTGAGACTGGTTAAAAGGGGCATGGGTCGGTGCAAGGTGTTCTCATTTATTCTGAGTCAGTTATGCCTGTGAGAGTAATTGGCAAAATATTTCCTTGCCTTTATCTCAACCCATGAGTTTTTTCATCTTATTTTCTTCCTCTGTCCTGTTGAGGTGAAGCCAGAGAGCAGCTGGATGGATGTCAGGCAATTGGCCAAGGCTAACCCACCTCAAGAATATTCATTACTATTTTAGTAATCTCAAGAAAATAATGTAAATGTGTCAATGTGGGGTACAGCACAAAAAACAGAGGAAGAGTGTTTAAACTACAGAGTACTACTGAAACGAAAGAATATATACCTTCATGTTGACTATTAATTTATTTTGTAAATTAAAAAACATATACCACTTCCAGAAGAGGTATGTCTGAATCTTTCTGCAAGGAAATGTGCATACAAAAGAAAGAAGGGGATTAAGTTCATGCTGGATCTTGCTGAGATCCATGAATTGCGTGTGATGATTCAGATATTTCTGCGCTCCTTCTCTTTTTCTTTGCCTAGTAAATTTACCTTTCTGAACACAATTTCTTTTCTGCAACACCACTTACAGCAATACCACCTTGATTTCTATGTCTTGGCTGATTTTATGTTAATGTAGAAGACTGTGAATTCTCAACTGAAACACTATTCAATGAGATTCTGATATTCTTTAAGTAAAAATAAAAGCAATGTAGGGAATGACACAGTCAGTTGCAGAACTAATTTATGCACTTTAGATTTCCTTGGATGCAAATCAGGGTTTCAGGCAGTTAGCCAACACCAGAATGGGCCATATTTTCTGCTGGGATATTTTCTTTACTTCTTTAGGGTATATTTCATAGATAACATGGTAATATGCATAAAGTTTAATTTCATAATAATGTAACACTTTGCTTAACAATTTTAGTGACTCTTGTATATCAATTTTTCATTCTCTCTTAAAATATCACTACATTTTGTCAGTTTGTGAGTGCATGATAAAAAAAATTATTTGTTTTGTTTTTTTCACTGCCATATAGGGAAATTTCCATTTCTCACAATATTTTCCTTCTTTCCTGGTGGAAAAAAAATATTTATAATTTTCAATACTCTTGAAATCCTTTTTCTTTTTCTGTATTTCTCCTTTGCTGTTTGATGTGTTCTGTTATTTGAAAAAAATCCAAAAAAACTACAGCTGTATTTTCGACTGTATTTAAAAAATCACCATTCTTTTTTAAACGTGTTCCTCTGTGATATTGTTTACATGTCTCAGTTTCTTACAGTATTTCACATGCAGCTTTAAAGTTTTATGTTGCTTAGAGCTACAGGGTTTCGATAATATAAAGTTTAATTATGACGCAGAAAATCACTAGTGAACTAATCCTTCTTCACATCCATTGGCACAACTCTCTGTGGAGTCTATAGGAGTTTCACCTGCAAAAGAAGTGCATATTTCGTCTTCAGATATAAGAGAGAAATGCCACAAAATTGTTAGAGATGATTCTGTAAAATTTATGTAACTTTACACAAGACCTTAGATTTCTAGAAGTTCCTAGGAAAATCTGTACCAAAAGGGTTTAGAAGAAATGTAATCATTTTGTCTTTATGATGCCCTAAATCTTGTAATAATGTATGATCTGAAAGAAAATGCCTGCAGTAGAAATTTAACCATGCCAAGAACACCCTCTGGCCTATAAAGTCATGTTAAATAGTGTATCATCAGGGATATTTTTCCCCTCAAAAGAGGGTGGCCAGATTCAAACTGAAAATGGTCCCTGACACATGCAGATACTGACAATTGTCTGTGAGATTGTCTGGCACAAACCACGCCAGGGACTAAAACTTCGCTAAAATTTTGGCAATGTCTACAATTATAGGCTGTTACAAGATCATATTCTGAATCACTGTATTTACTTGTATAGACATTACCCACAAAACAGCATAAGTCATCCAGTTTCATCTCTCTCAGACGCAGACAACGTTGTCATTAATACTTATATAAAAAGGATTCATATATCTTCCCAAAAGACTTCTCCACTCTCCCAAATACTACAAGACACAGAAATACACCTCAGATACCTCACAAAACTTTTTTTAAGTTCTGAATAGAACATGTATGATTCACGTCACTAGAGAAGTAATTTCAAACAGGTTGTGAGTGTAAGAGCATAAAAGTGTTGGTTCCTATCCACTTGACATATGGAGGTAGATCCTATGATGACAGCAAGCACAGATGTCTCTCTGGCAGACGTCTGAAGCTTCATTAGATAAATGTCACACTGAACCCTTAATACCACGAACTTAACTTTTGTCTCTTCTTTAATGGAGCTCACCTCTCTTACACCATATAGTCTGTCCTGCACAGTTTAAAAGCACTAACTTAAATTCTGATGTAATGTTCTGAAAGCTGAAGTTCCACAAGAAAACATTTTACTATCAAAATTATAAATTTCAAGATTGTGTCTAATATGATTGTTGTTACCATATCAATTTTTATTCCAGTTAAGATTGTATTTGGATAAACAAAGTGAGCTCTCTGAAGATGAAAAATGGGTTACATTATACATTAGACCATAGCTAACAGAATTCTTAAGAAACTCCTTAGAAAAGTCCTTAAATGTTCAGCTATTTCACTCAATAATATTCTACTCTATTCAATACATTTTCTAAAACTCAGCTTGCCTTCCTGAAACTCAGCACATTATTAAAAGGACAAAGAACAGTTTATTTGCAGGAACCGAGATTTCTCCTGTGTATTTTTGCGGCCCATGGAGCAGCCCATGGTGTGAGAGCTGTGCCCATGGTGTGAGAGCTGTGCCCATGGTGTGAGAGCTGTGCCCATGGTGTGAGAGCTGTGCCCATGGTGTGAGAGCTGTGCCCATGGTGTGAGAGCTGTGCCCATGGTGTGAGAGCTGTGCCCATGGTGTGAGAGCTGTGTCCCTGCAGCCCAGGGAGGTCCATGGGGGAACAGAGATCCCCTGGAGCACCCCATGGCAGAGTAGGTGTGTGCACCTGAGAGAGGCTGTGACCCTGTGGGAAGGCCATGCTTGGAGCACTCTGTTCTTGAAGCATGGCTCCTGTAGAAAGAACATAAGTGAGGGGTCCATGTTGCAGCAGTTTGTGGAACTGCAGCCTATGGGATGTCCATGTTGGACAAGTTCACAGAACATTGCCTCCTGTGTGAGGGACACCACACTGGAGCAGGGGAAGAGTGTGGGGAATCCTCCCTGTGAGTCAGAAGCAGTAGCAGAGACAACCTGTGATGAACTGACTGTAGCCTCCATTCCGCATTCTTCTGCATCACTTAGAGGAGGAAGGTAGAGAAAGGTGGGAGTGAAGTTGAATCTGGGAAGAACGGAAGGTTGGGGGGAAGGTGTTATAAGATAGGGCTTTACTTCTTATTATCTTACTCTGATTTGCTTGGCAATTAATTAAATTAATTTTTCTCCAAGTCAAGTTTGTTTTGCCTGTGATGATAACTGGTGAGTGATCTCTTCCTGTCCTTGTCTGGACCCCCCAACCATTTGCCCTAATTTTCTCTCTCTGTCCAGTTTAGAAGGGGGAATAACAGAGAGGCTTTGGTGAGCACCTGTCATCCAGCCGAGGTTAACCCACCACATAAGTATATATTTTCATGCAATTGTTTTGCTGTTATAATTTTTTTAATGTAAAAATTATTATATTTCATGAAATACAAAATAGCATAAGAACTAAGCTATGCAATTTGTCTACTTTTAGGAATCTTTTTTAAATACTAGCATTTTCAAGGAAAGTATGCAATATTTTGTCCTACTTACAGTATACTTTTTTCCCCTGTAATTGCCTTTAGTGGGATTAGAAACTTAAAAGAAAATGGTCTGCATTTAAGTGCTCTATGAGAAAAGGAAAAATATTAACTCTATATCTTTGACTACGTCTTTTCTTCTCCCTCTATACAGTCAGCTTAGTAAAGCACTTTGGATGCAAGCTAAAATGAACAGGCCTTAACTGTAAAATGAGGACCCTTACCAATCTTACAGCATTGACTCCAGTGCTAGCACTTATACAGAAATAATTTATTTCTTTTTCAATGTTCAAAAGGAGCTCTTTGTTCTTGAAACTATAATATACCTGAAGAATAAACTAAACTTTGCTAAGTCTCTAGAAGGAATCTCTTTAAATGCTAATGTGATGCCTAAAAATATTATGGGCATTTTGTGTCTTGCATCTAATATTCTAGTATTCAATATTGTCCACTGAGGTAAACAGAAAGTAGAATACATGCAACTTTTGTGGTTAAAAGAAACACAAAGAAACCAAGTAAGATAGGGCAAAATTTATTGTGCTCATAAAAGTTAAGGCATGAGCCTGTTTTGAGGAGTTTTTCCATGAGGAAACTTTATTGATAATATTGCATTGAGTATGATACAGCAGTGCCTTTACCTTCTTTCTTTTCAGGATTGTCAGTCACTCTGAATATGAATATCAGCTGTATGGCCTCACAAGAAATTAGTTGGATTTTCAAACCAGAAGACACTACATGCTGTTCAAAGTAATTTTTTTTTCTGCCAAAATGAAGCACTAGCTTTTATAGGAGCTTTCCAGATCTCTTTCTCAAAGAAATATTGTTTTGTACTCCACTAATATCAAGACATTATATTACATATATCTAATTCTCTCGCTAATTCTGTCACATAAAGCATTTATCAACTTCAGAATTTGAACGTGTATGCAGTGCAGTTCCCAGAATTATATTATTTTCTGGTCTACTTTGTGGTTTCCTGAAATTTTGTTTTCTTATGAAGGAGTAAAGCACAGTCTGTAGTGGAATTTAAAATAAAATAATTGCGAAAGTAGAATATAAAAAAAAGATGAATTACAGTACAGTAACTAATAATGGCCTGTCAGTTCCAAATTAATGAGGAAATAATGACTGCAGTGACATTTGTAGGTATATTTATAAAATTATATCACACAAATCTCTTTTTTCAGACAAGGCATTTTATATCTGTCCGGTGAGATTTTTTCAGTTTGAAGAAGGAGTATGAAATATAAAAAATTGTCTCTTATGTATGACATTTTAACCCACTCAACTTTCATACTACCTTATATTTCTTCTTGTCCTATTTACTTTTCCAGTTTTATTATAGTAGCTTTTAAATCATCCTTTTCCAAGAAGCATCTGAGTTTCAATTTATGTCCCATAAGTAGCTTGGGTTATTCAAAGTACCTTTCACTTGGCAGGCAGATGAACAGAATGTCCAGTTTCTCCTTCTTCAGATTTCCCTTTCACTGGAATAATTATAAGTAATCCAAATATTATATTTGTTTGTGTACATACACAATGTGAAATAAAGAAAACTGGAATATGTTGATATTAAGAATTCCACTAGGAAAACATTCTCCCCAAACTGTCTGTGTAGTCTCCTGGTACATGAGGGTTCAGCAGTCCAAGATGAGAAGATGCCTGTCACTTCCCTGTGAAAATGGAGGGAGTTTATGACAACTTCTGTCTCATCATGGGCATATTAGGTCTCAACCTAGGTGAGGCTAAACTAGATGAGCGTGTACAGGGAATTCTTCTTATCTGACCCCGTTCTTCCCTCAACAATGGTCTCTTGTCTGAGGCAAGAAGTCCTCTGCAAGTGGAACTATACATAAAAGAACAGGACCTTGAGAGAGTTCTAGGCATTTTTGCATTGTAAAATATTACTCAAAGAGTTGGAAGTTTCTATAGAAAAAAACATGATTCAAGAGAGAACTATCAAGGGACCTAGGTGTAGAAAGTCAATTGGAATGATGTTTGATTACTGGCAGATTCTGTAAAGTTCAAATAATCTAATGTTTTAATTTTCTTACTGAATCATAATTTTATGGTCTCTCATAAGAACTACAGCAATTATAATAACAGTAACAGCTACTATTGCTAATCATAATTTAAACCCTAAGTCTTCAGGCAATTTTTTTCTGGGCCTATTTCTGATATCCTATCAATGGCAAATGAACATCCTTAAACCTTTACCTTCCAGTCACACACTGTTAGTATCAACTTAAATCTCATTTTGTAAAGTCTTTCAAGTATCAGAGGCACCCCTCAGAAATGTGTTTAAATTCTCTCATTTACATTCAAATTATGCTTTCCTTTCACATTTAAATTCTTCCCTTTAAATTGTAAAGATTATATAACCCATGTCATTTGGCAAGAGAGAGAAAAAAAAAGACTCATATGTATTAAGAGGAAATAGGTGATGATGTAGATTTGAAAAATGTTGCTACTATGCATGCAATTTACATTCACAATTGATCTTTTCTGAGAAATTTGTTTTGATAAATTGTAGGTTTGGATTTTGACTTTTCATTTAGAAATATAATACATTTTTATTCATGCAGAGATTTGTTTATTCTGTTAGAAACAAGTGAATTAATTCTCTCTGGATATGTCATAGGTTTTCCTCTTATATTATAGAGTTCCTTTTAAGTTTAGATTAGCATCTTACCTGGACAAGATCTGAAAATCGTTCCAGCTTTATTGACATACAGGAAAAGAAATAAAAAGTTGAACATAATCATTCAAAACATAGATGACTTCTCAGTAGTGCAAGCATTGCAGTATTGGCAAACAAACGTTAAGAGATGGTTTGTTGTAAAAATTATCCATAGAATAAACTGTTATTTTCTCATCATGATTGATGCCAATATTGTAAATGCTGCTAGGAAAAGAATGATAAAAGTAATTACTTGTATTATTCAATTCATTATTCAATTATTCTGGAAAAATTAACTCATTCTGATCTTTTGGCTTGTTAATCCCATACAATAGTAAGAGTTCCACTATGGCAAAAGTAGAGGTAAGGACAGGATTGGTAAGAACACCTATTTTGAGGAATGAGGCTTACAGTTCATCTGTTTGGATACACACTACAGCTGTCATGATCAAAATCTGTGAAGCAACAAACCCAGGGAATATATAATTTCCTCTTTCTCCAGACTGAGACACTGACTTCAACTGGAGCAAAATCCATACCCAAGTATGAGAGTCATAAAGAGCTCCAAGAATTTGCCAGTCTTGCTGCTTGAGTGGGCCCTTTGACACACACCCAGCCATGCCATAAATCACATAGCTGAGACTACCTGGAGCTAAAACCTTTATTCTGCCAGAATAAAATATATTAGAAGATGCCTCTAATGGGACACTGAAATTTCATCTGCTCCCTTAGAGCAGGATTGGGTTATACATGAAATACAGCAATCATAGTTTCTTAGGCAATACAACTTGCAAGTGTAGCACAATATATTTATAGCCTGAATTCAGAAATATCAGTAGCTTGGAGATTATTTGTATACACATACACACAAAATTCACTGATTTAGTTTCATGATACTTTTCCCTGAAGTGGGCCCATTTCTCATATTTCTTTCATCTGTAATTTTCTTTAGATTAGCTATTTGTAATTCTGTATTTCAAAGCTTCAATTTAAAGTTTTACTATGTCTCCATTATTAATTTAATACTGAGTTAATTATAAAGATAATGTAAAAGGGCTCTCTAATTTCCGAAGAAGATTTTCTACTTATTAACTATATATGAAACGAGACTGATGAAATGTAGATTATTTAAAAAAACACTGTGAGCTATGCAGCTCACAGTAAAGTGGAATGCAAAAATACAGGCTTAATTAAACTTGAAGAAAATCCCTAAAATTAACTGGAATGTTAGTAATGTTAGTAATGAGTCTTATTGTAATGGAACTGCTTGCCTGTCACATGAGAGATGTACACATTTTTAAAATGTGATTGATTTGATGAATGGATTTGATTGATGAAATTTTGTGAGACGTCTGAGGAGTTGACAGCAGTTTCTTGGAAAATAAGAGCTTCCTTCAACAGTTTATACTACTAAGTATGAATGGCAATTATCTGTCTCAAACTGCATTACTCCTGGAGAATTTTTTACATGTAATACAGTGGGTGAATCTTAGTATTTTATCAATGTCATATGTGTTTTTGTATTGTGTTGATGCTGGTTGGAGGCCAGGAGCTCATCAAAGCCTCTCTATCACTTCCCTCCACAGCTGGACAGGAGAAAAAACGGTTCATGAGTTAAGGATCATGAGACATCACTCACCAAGTATTGGTAAAACAATCTAGAATTAGAATTAGATGTATTTTAATTTAATTTATTACTAACAAAATCAAAGCACAATAATTATAATTATTATAGGACCTTAAAAACAAACCTTCCTCCCAGCTCTCCCTCCATCCCCAGTGGTGCAGGGAAACAGGGAATGGGGGTTATGGTCAGTTCATCACATGTTCCTCCTGCTCAGGGAGAGGAGTTGTTTCCCTGCTCCACTTTGGGGTTCCTGTCATGGGAGACAGCTCTTCATGAACTCCAACATGAGTCCATTCCACAGGCGACAGTTCTGCATGAACTGCTCCAATGTGGATCCCTTTGCACACAGTGCAGGCCTTCAGGCACAGCCTGCTCCAACACGGGTCCTCTATGGGGTCTCAAGCTCTACCAGGTAACCTGCTCCAGCAGCATGGGCTCCTGTCCCCATGGGTCTGCAGGTCCCTGCCAGGACCCTGGTCCAGCACAGGCCTCCCATGGCATCCTAGCCTCCTCTCAGTCATTCACCTGCTCCAGTGTGGGTTTCCCACATGGGCTGTAGGTGGATCTTAGTATCCCTGTGGATCTCTACAGCTGCCTCACCATGGTCTGCAGAGAAATTTCAGCTCCAGCACCTGGGGCAACTCCTCCTCCTCCTCCTCCACTGACCTTAGTGTCACATATCATCTCACATATTATCACCACACTTTTTCCTGGCCACCATTATATCTGCACACTATCTTTATTTTTACTTCTTGAATATTTTGTCATGAAGGTGCTGCCACTGTTTCTAATTGCCCTGTCTTTGACAAACATCACATTTGTCTTTGGAGCTGCCAGGAACTGGTTCTGCCAGACATGGAGGAAGCAGCTTCTCGCAGATGCCACCTCTGCAGGCCCACCACTCCCAAAGCTTCAGCACGCAAACCAAACACAGTTTTCAAGCCTCTGATAAGGAAATCTTAGAAGTTAAACTTAATAGGGTTTTAGAAAATGTGCCTTCATGGAAAATTGTTTTCCAAGAGATTTAATACCTAAATTGTATATTTGGAAACAGTGGCTGCTAGAAATTGGAGTCAACAATTCACAATTCAGTAATAAATACACACACCCCTTCCTAATGAGTCATTAATGACAGAAGTATCATGCCTGTTGCCTGTGTATAGCCTGAGGGTTTATTTGATGTTCCATTTTTGAAGAAACATCTAATTTTGGGTTGAAATGTTCTTCACTATGGCCCAGGACTTCAGTTCATCATCAGTGCTGTATTTTTTAACTGTGAAGAAGTGTGACAGCATATGGTTCAGTTCTCAATTTGTTTGTATTTGAGATTAGCAGAGGACAAAAATTAATTTTGTCATTTTCATAGAATCTCATTTCAGTTTGGATAGAAGGCAGTTATAAGACTCTTGAAATATGTTTCCTTCATGCTTAGAACTAATTTTCTTTTCTCTCTTCTCTTGCTCCTAAAGCAAATTCAAATCCAGATTTGAAAAGATGAAATGATATACATCTATAGGAATGAACCAAGCAAAGTCTGATCTTGAAAACAAAATTCTGATACTTAGTCTGTCACAGAGAACATTATTTGTGCAAGGAGGTCTATTAAATTCAGAGGGATGACTTGTGATATATAGATCTATTCATCACATTGTATCATCTTTAACATAAAATGGAAAGAAGATTTCTGTTTAGCTGCTAGTTATAATAGACCACATTTTGCTATCAGAGCCAGTTCAACAAAAACACTCTACATTTTACATGATTCAGAAATATACTTTTTTTTTTTCCTGTACTCCCTCTCTTAATTCATAAGCATTGCTAGTTTTGCTTGCTTTCAGAGTTCCTTGTTATTTAACAATGAGCAAAATCTTAAAAGCTAACATCCAGAAACATTGTCTTTTTAATTTTTTTTGTTATTTTTCAGTGACATTTTACTTTGTCTCAATAAATTGCTAGGATTTCAAAAGCTGTTCAAGTTCTTGTCTCTGAAATGAAGTATGCAAATAATTTTCATATTTAATTTCTCTTGTTATTTTTTTATTTTCAAATTGCATATTGTGCATTTTTTTTCAGGGGAAATTAGGACTTTTATTTATTTAGGCTAGAAATCAATATTCTTTTCTAACAGAATCACACTTCACAAAGTAAACAGTAAACAGACTTTTATACAATAGGGATCTTTTTAATCCCTCATTTTATTTGATAAAAACATAATGCAAATTCTTAGTTGCTATAAGAAAAAGAGTTTTATCGTTAGAAATTATCTAAGTAGTGTAGTACAAATTATCACCATAGGCATATGTTGTACGAGTTATCAGAATAGTCATTCTTATTTGTCGTGAGAAAGTAGGTTCATTATTAAGAATAATAATAATAAGTGGTGTAGGACAAGTTATCATGGTTATAATCCCAATTAAATTTATGGCAAAACTGAGTCAATTAATATCCATTTTTACTGTATATTTGTACAGATGACATGCAGAATTTGGTAACATTAACCATTGCCCTAGAGAAACAGGAAATTTGTAAACTTTGGTATATTATAGCAGATGCAGAAATAACTGTTATACTTTTGTTCTTCCATACATAACATCACATTTGCATTTTCAAGGTCATTCTTCAGGCCTCACCTGTGCTTACTTACTTTTTTTAATTCCAAAGTATAGATAAAGAAGGATAAGGAAAAAAGGAAAAAAACCCCACTAAACAACCAAACAATAACATAAATGTTCTAAAGGATACAGTATTAATGTTATTAAAAATAGGAAATTTTAGAACACTTCTATTTCCTTTTTCATAGAGCTGTGAATAAATAACACAATTTATCAGTGAAGTGACCCTCATTGACAAAATTTCCTAATATCCTTAAACTATTCAAAAACTCTTTGTACAGTGGAGGTGTTTTCAGTAAAAATACAAGCAGTTGGAGTATCTACTGGCACAAAGAGATCTGAGACGATTTCTCTGTGCAGCTCATATCTATTTGAGCTGTCATCAACATGAACAAGGGGAAATCTTCCATTTTATACACACCTTTGTAATACACAAGCAGTGAGGCTCTACAACCTATTTAAAACCTAATGTTTTACAATTCATTTCTCCTTGGACTCCCTGTTGATTGATGTAGAAATGAAAACCAGGTACAAACAATAAAGGGCAAAATTCAGTTCAAAAGATAGTGTTTTCATTTGTGCTACAAACAGAGCTTACTCTTCCATCACAAGCCACAGAGATTAAGTTAATACCACCAGTGGAAGCCAAGAGGGTTATTCAGATTCGTAACTGTTGTCCATGGAATGATTCAGTTTTTTAAGCACATGTATTTACTTCCATCTGAGATTCTTTGCAATATCTTCCCTGATCTCCAACTTATGTGGGAAAGTTTTGTAGGTCATGGGTCATATTTTCTAGTTTTGTGGGTCTGTCTCAGGTATCCTAAGGTTTCTCCTGTGACGCTAGATTCTTTTAGGTATCTGGATCCTCTGTTGGTTATGGTGAGAAAGATAAGTAGCTGACATACGTAGAAAGACAATAAAATTTAGTTTCTTAAGTTAAAATTACTTAACTTCTTATCCTAGAGGCCCAGAAAGTAAGCATATCCAAAATTTCTTCTTAAGCAGGCAGAAGAGTCAGCCTTAGTACCTGGCAGAATTATAGATCTAAGACTCACTCTCAATACCCTGAAGATATCTTTCAGGGTACATGAAAGAAACAAATACCACAAACAGGTTACTGGGTATAGTCAGCATCAATTTCTCATGGGCAAATTGCATTTTCCTTTTCTGAATGAATCACCAGTTCTGTGGCTGAAGGGAGTGAACTCCATTTACCTTGATTACATCAAAGTTGTATAATTATTTCCATTATATCAAGGTCTTCCATGGAGTCCTGGTAGCCAAACTGAAGATAAGAAGGGTGAAGTATAATCTGGGGAAAAAATCTGGACAATAAGACTCAAAGGGTAATGGCAAATAAGTCAAAGTGTACCTAGTGATCAATTAAGGCATTATCCATGTTGATTTAAAGGGATGATACTATAACAATTTTGACATTGACCTCGATGACAATTGACCCCATCAGGTTCTTGTATTATTTCAAATTGGGAACCATAGTTGATATGCTGGGGAGCTGGGCTGTTCTTGTTGGTGAAAAAAATAAACAAGCTGAAAAAAAATGAGCTAATAAGAATCTCATAATGATTAACAAATACAAAGAAGTCTTCTACTTGGCATGCAGAAAGTCTGTCATCAGTCCAGGCTGGGAATAGAGTGTCTGGGTAGTATGTCTTTAAGAACTGACTTGGGATCAAGGTATGTTTACAATGAAGACCAAATGCCTACTGGGCTGTATTAGCAAGGATGTAGTTAACAGACTGAGGTGTAGTAGTTTTGCAAAATGTGCAAATTCATTTCTGACTCTCCTCAAAACATTTTATTGTGGAAAAAAAGAGTTTTATAAAAAAAAAATGCTTTATATTTTTTTCAAACTTCTAAAAAATTGTAATACCATGGATTTATTTTCTTTTATCTTTTTTGCTTCCTTATTATTTTCTTGAGCTTTGGAGTAAAGAAATTCAATTGATAGAAGATTGCAATTGATAGAAGATTGCAAACAAATGAATAGCAAGACTTACCTGTAATACCACAAAACTAACACTTCTGTTTCTGAGGGTTTTCAAGACAACTATTTCACCTTGTGTGTTTTTATTGGTATTCAGACCACATTGGAAGAAAGCAGAAAGGGCCATGTTACAATTTCCATTGTGCTTGTTTGTGAATTGAAGCGTAAGCTGACATCTTGTACTAGAATCAAAGAATGCAAGTAGCACAGTTCATAAACCTGTTTTCTCAGGTTTCACCAATTTGAAATGTAATTGCAATACTAAATTGTACTCTAGTTTTGACTCCAAGAAGAAGATAAGTTACTAATTACATTTGGTATTTTAAATATTACATTAGTATTAGAGAGAGAGTAATGATTTTGCAGACACAGTACTGGATGAAGAAAAGCACAAATATATGCACACAATGTGTTAGAAATAACATGTATTTGTCATAGGGGAAAGAAAAGAACATAAGCAAATTCAGCATGGCCTGTAAATATGGTTGTATTATTCACCTTGGATATAGGAGGCAAAAGTTTAAGTAATTCTTCTTTCAGGTTTAGATTGAGGATTTGATCTTGAATGTTCCTGGATAATTTTCCTAACCACCTCATCAGTTTTGAATACTTCTACTCCACATATATATGCACATAATAATTTTTGTATTTTATTGTAGTAAATTTGACTTTCCACTAATAAAATGTTCTTTATGCTTGTAATTATGCTGTTTTCCATCAACTTTACAACCAGAATCCCTAAAGCACTAAATCATTTAGGTAACTCAGATACTTCCACATTTCCACATTTTACAATCCCTTCACCTATTCTTGTCTCTAAGGATATGTCATTCACACCCTGTCTGGTTATTCAAGTTACCCACTCATTACTGCATTCCACTGAAGTTAAGAGGCACTTGTTTTCATGTCCATTCTAGAGTCACTTTCATGTGTGTCTGATTCTATATAATTTAAAGGAGGACTTTGAAATGTTGTGTTTAATAGCAAGTGTGCCCTGACCATCACTTCATAGCCTTTCAGGAACAGTTTGTTCTAAGCCTTACTTTGTATTACATAACCTAAATATTCACCAGGGCACACAAACACTGCAATTGAGTTGTGATCATGCAACCATGTGAAATGATAAAAGTCCATACTCCAAATCAATACTAAGTTATTGCACATGGTGTACCAGGTTCAGCACAAGAGAATGAGAAATGCTGCAGTTGCATAGGAGGCTTGTGGGGCTACAGAGAACTACTTCTTTCTCAAATTCAGTAAAACAAAGACTTTGCAAGGGTCACCCATATTTCAGGCACCACTTGAGTATCTGGGTACCAAACCACTTGGGTATCAGGGCATCTGAGAAATCACTGTTTTCTGCTTTCTATTCATTGTGAGCACAGTCACTGGACTTTTGAATAGAGTTTACATCTATCAAAATTGAGAGGAGTCAAGTCTGATCTAGGTCTGATAGGCTAATTCTTCCCTTTTCTAGCAACTTCTTGCTGGTTGTGCTAAATACCTCCACACATAAATATAAGTACTTACTATTACAAAAAGCTCCCCACTTTCTACAAAAAAAATTTTCTACAGGATATTAATTGTAAAAAAACTCTTAGTTAAACAACCACTTGAATAATAATCTATTGGTATTCAAAGTACTCAGCTCTTGATTTTCTTGTGAGAAACCACTTTTATTCTGTTACTGAAAACTGACATTAAAGGTGTAAGAATAATAATCTCTTTTACAAATCAGTAGAGTAAAAATATGCAGTGACATTTTTAACCACCTGCATTACTAGAAACAGAACCAGACAAATCATAGACTGATTTGGAACCTGATTAAAAGCAGGCAGTGACACTCAGATGTGTGATCTAGGATTGCTGTAATGGGTCTATCTTATACAAGCTGGCAGGTACTTTAATAAGTAATACAGCAAATCTAGAACCTGAGGAAGGAGAAGGAACTTGTTTCTGATAAAAGAGCCTTTGCAATCAGCCAAAGTAAATCTCACTTTCCATGAAGATTACCTATGAGATCTAGAACAAAGAGAGACTTTTATGTAATTTTTGTAGAGAGGAAAATATTTATGCTCTTCCCCTTTGTACTGTCTACAAGTGTTTTGCTTTAAGAACTGGACCAGATGCTGGCTTAAACTCTACTTACGTAACAAAAAAATGAGCATTATCACTGTAAAAGAAATACACCTATAAAGAAAGAAAATTTAGAAAACTGTCATAAATACTCTACCTCTACCAAGTCTAAATGCTTTTTATATTATCAGAGAACAAATGAATGTAAAACATATATGCTTTCTGAAATGGTCAACAACAGCCTGGTATTTCCAAGCTTTGATGTGGTTTAATTTTAAGCAATTTTATTTGGGTTTATTCTGCTGTATATAATACATAATATATACACAGATATAATATTTTGCTATGACTAGCAATGACTAGGTTCCTTCTGACTTGCAGAAATATAATACAAAAGTATTGTTGAAAAAGTAAGTATCTGATCACCTCATCCATGCAGCCAGTACTCCCTTGACCCCAGATCTCCTATCCCTGCATTTTGAATCACTTTCTAGTTCTAAATCAGAATAAAGTGAAGGATTTTGTAAGGAGAGTCAGACCAGCTCAGATTTCAAAGAAGATTGGCTCACATCCAATGCTCTATCCAGTACTAATGAAACCAACTTGATTACCTGAATATAGCCACTGGCAGCATTAGTTCTGATCAGTAGCAACAATTAAACCAAATTCGCTTTTCAGACAGGTCTATACAAATGTGAATGAAGCTATTGAAATGAAGAAAGGAAGCAAGCAGTAAAGGCCTAGATTACCTGATAAATAAATTAAATAGATTATAAGATTATCTGATAAATGAATTAAAATAGTAGTTTCAACTGTGTTTTTCAGTACAATAAAAAAAATTATTTATTCTGATGGAAAGCACAGTCTGTAAGCTAGAAGTCATGCTGTCATCAGAATTTTTCTGTTCTTACTGCAAACGTATCTCTTAACCTGATGAAATGTCATATTGCTACTTATACATTGCAGTATTCACGACATTGCATGCTCAAGGAAAATAGCTGGTGGAACCATCAGCCCCATCTATACTCATAAATAGTATAGGAGCAGATTGCCACTAGCCTAGAAGTCAAGTGGCATAACCTGGGTACATCTCATTCGAACAACACTTGATCATGTGATTCCACCTCAGTTTCTTACACATTATATCATTATTATATCTTACACATTAATATAGCTTTGCTTATATTTTTATGTTTGAATGTGGAAATAGGCTTACACAGAACAAAGAGAAACAAACCATTATAAAACTTTCCATGCTGCCCGTTGCGAATGATCTTTGTCATGTGGTATTCCCAAATTCATACTTGGGAATCTTCTTGGAAATTGCCAGTAAAACCAACACAATAAAAATTTAGGTAGTATAAATATCCAGTATCCTAAAGCTGAAGCATGTTCCTTTTCCTCTTTTAGTGATATAGATTTGGTCATTGAAACCATGGCTTTAATATTATCTGTCCATGGAATTAAGCATAATGAAGTTGCCAGAAATCCAATTTCCATCACATCCACATTTTTAAAATGTAATCTATAATGTTGCTCTATATTGGCAGAAATTCTTTCAGTCTTTAAATTAAAAGGTTAGATCTAATAGCATGGATAGTTGCTGAGCAATAGTTCTGGGACTCATGTGTTGTTATCTTTCATTGACTTCTATCCCTTTTTAAAAGATAGAGGAGAAGACATTACCTTGATGGTTGCCTATTCTTGTTTTGCAATTACTCTTACCTTGGTGTTGTGCATTTACTCCAGATTGCTGAGCTAAGTCCTCACTGAGTCACTCGTCCACCAAATCCCCACTCCCCTTTTGAATGGGGGAGAGTGTTAAGAGAGCAAGAAAACTCATGGGTCAAGATAAGGATAGTTTAGTAAGTGGAGAAGATGGGAGGAGGGGGAGGAGGGGGCGAAGATTCCCCCCCACCAGGGTTGTGAAAGAATTCAGTCACCGTGACCAGATCTGTGCCCACCCAGTTCCCACTCAATGAAATACACAGACACTCATTTGACTTCTGAACATGGTGATTCATGGTATGGGGTATCTCTGGTCAGTTTTGGTCATCTGTCCAAGCTGGGTTTGCTCTCGGGCTCTTGCTCACTACAAGCTCTACTGCTGAGGGGTGGAGGGAGGAGCAGGCAGCCTGCACACTGGGCAAGGACTGCTCAGCAGCAGGGGAAACATCACCAGCCTAAATAGCACCGTATGGACAGATGTGAAGAGAACTAACTGCATCCCAGTCAAACCCAGTACATTTTGTGTTGATATCCTTGAGTTTGCTTTTTTCCCCCTTTCGTTTACTCCCATCCTAGTCATTGTCCTGGCACTGCAGCATTCTACAGCAATGAGTAATTGAAAGTGGAACTTTTCATCTTTACACATAATCTGTTCCTCACATCTCTGTGTTCATTTTTCTATATTGATATAATTTATGATAAATTTGAACATAAAACTTCAGAAAAGGTCAACATTTTTATAGACTGCCTACATCGATGTGGGCCAAACAAGTGAATAGTTGGATAAGACTGAACACATTCAAAAGGATCAATAAGCTTCCTCTGCCTAGAGAAATTAGAGTCTTACAGAAGGGAACTTATTGCTTAAAAATATAATGTAATTATTTAGGCAAAAAAATTCTCAGAACTCAGACACTTGATTCCTTCTGTCAGCTTACCTAACAACAAAACCTCTTACAAATTCAAAGTTTGTAAAGGAAATTGCTTTATTTCTTTGCCTTTTGTCTGACTGGCTACTGAAACTAAAAGAGACAAAACTGATATCATGTAGGAAGCCATTTTCTGAGCAGGTGGGTTGGAAATTGTACTAAGACTATTCTTATTAACACTGAATATAATACTTTGAGTACCGTTAATATTTTCACTGTAATTTGCAAAATATTCCATTTTTCCCATCCACAAAATAACTGTTCAGCTTCAGGAGCATTGCATAACATATGGTTAGAAAACCATAAAATGTTAAAATTTTAGTTAAATGCATGCTACTGCTTTTTCTTCTGAGCAAGGGTTAAACTATAACATAATTGTTTAAATGGTTCCTGACTGTTTTCTGAGAGAGAACTGAAACATAGTTAATATTTTTAGACAATTAACAGTTATGTAACTATTATTTTCTCTCAGTGCTATGCATTAGGTATTTAACATTCAATTAACATTCAATGTTTTGAAATGTATTATTACCTTGATATTAGAAATGAAATATTTTAATAGATATAATTCTCTTGGGTGCAGCTGGGAATTCCTATTTTTTTCCTGCTGCAAACTCCAGTTCCACAGCTTTATCTCTAAAGGAAACCACTGAATTCATGCAAAACTTCATTTAAATCTGAGAACTCCATAGATATACAGTGTTCTTGTTTAAAATCAGAATGACAGTCCTCGCTTACCCATGTTCCATTTAGGATCTTGTCCTAGATCACCATGAATGAATCAGTATTTTGCACTTCAGACTGAAGAAAAACTAAAGCTATCATTATAGCGAAGGGCAAAAGAATGTTTAAAATTATTAATTTTCATATTGAAGATTTCCTCTCAGATAACAGGCTAGAGGTAATTATTTCTTCCTTTCTGTGAGTTTTGGGGATTTTGTTTTAAATTCCTATTATGTCATGTAAATTTCCCTTTTCCTAAGAACAGCTGCCTATTGAATTCAGAACTTCAGCTATTGTTCCATTCTTCAAAAAAAAGCTTTGTGACTCAGCAGTATTATCTAACCATAGGCTTATTGCTCAATTATCTCTGTTGTTAAGTCAAGGAACAGAAGTTTTTTAATTACTTGCAGTATTTTTTTTGAGATATGTTAGTGTGACTTTAGGGAAAAGTACAGGACAAAAGTACAGGGCAAACTTTATGTTCTTTATAATTCAGTAAAAATGCCTTTTCTCTTAATAAAATGGACTTAATTGAACCCTTTAATGGTACAAAATGTTCTGCATAGGTTAATGGAAATTTAAGCAGTGATGCTATTGGTTGGTTGATACATAATAGTGGACATTTAGGTCCAAATCTTCCAACTTTCTGTCAATATCATGTCTCTGCAAAGCCTTACATATTGCTTGTAATTCTTATTTTTATTAGAAATTAAGTAAGCTTTGCTTCTATTTGCAAAATTTCAAGGGTACCTTTAAAGTGTGTTCTCTGAGGACAATGCCAGCAGTATCCAAGAACACTTCCTCAAGGTGCTGAAAGTTTTAAAGGCTGATGGGATGGATTCATATCAGACTGCAGATATCAAATGCAAGACCATGAGACCTTTATAAAACACATATGGATTTGATTAATAAAATAAATCAAACTAAGTGCAATTTTATGACCTTTAACCACAATTCAGGGAAAGCTAATGCTGTTGGCTGACAACAAGCCAATCTTTCCTGTAATGGCAGACATTAAATCCATGGGAAACCAAGACATTATCCAATTCATATCAATTAATCAGATACCTTGGCTAAGCAGAACTAATACCCCACTTTGTTATCAGAACACATAGTAAAATATAATAACTGTATCAGGGTTCAGTTTAGTAGCAAAAATAAGGTTTTGTACTCATATATCTTTGCTTTTTGTTATTTATCTTCAAATCTACTTTTAATTTAAAAACAACTCTCCTGGTTTTGTGGTATTCATGATTATTTGCAAAGAAGTAAAAACCAGAATAAAATACTTTATAGTCTTTTAAAGCATCTGACATTACTGAAAGATAACCTCATGAATGGAATATTATACAACAAATGCTCTGGACCAGCTGGAAAATAAATATCTAACAGATAAGCTGTTTTCAGATGTGTTTCTTTTTCACATTAAGGTAAGTGTGTAGACTATAATGATGAGTTTCTGAAGGAAGGATTATTTCAGTGAGAAAAAAATGAAGAAGGATCCAGCCAGCAGAACAAAGTGTTACATCATTTCTTAAGGTACTAAATTGGTCCTCTCAAAGATGATGTCTTTAAAGAACTTGTTTGAACAGCTCGATATTCATTATAAGAATTATAAGGAATTCTCAGAAGGAAGGTTAGTAAAAGTGATTCTAGAATTTAGTATTATTTGTGCTGAACATTATTAAAATATTGAATATATTTGCAAGTTGTGACATGTAAGTTGTAATATTTTGCCAATGAATAGACTATATATAATGATTTTATTCATAGCTGGCCTTGTCAGTTTTCCTTCCTTACACAAGTTATAGAAGGAATAGCCCAACAGCTGAGGGCTATGTTGGTAGTTCAATAGGACTGACATGGGTTTAGATTTTTGGTTTGTATACTATTGTCCACTTTTGTCAGACTTGCAACAAAACAACACTTGTGAATGTTAAGAAAGGGGTCAGCAGCTTGAAGTGTTTGGAGATATGTGAATTCTTAATGAATACTGAAAGATCGAGTGAGAATAGCAAAGGTAAAAATCTTTACAGTTAAGATTGGCAGGAGTAGGATAGTGCAAATATACACAAGATTATCTTCCTCCTGTGGATCTGCAGAATCAATCTCTGAGACTCCCAATGGACAGAGTACACATGTACTACTCTTGTGATTGACCATTATAAGGCCATAATTTGAAGGGAACTTTTCTCCTGCTTTACCACAGCACGGACATTTTCCTTGTAAACCATGTAGATAATATCATAAATTTAAGTAATCTCAGCAGAGCATTGTAAGTGACATAAAACTTAATTACAGAATAAAATGGTGTATTCTTCACGTCTGATGTATTTGAACTATTCCATAGTGGTAGAAGAAAGACAAGAGTCTCATGCAGCAGCTGAAGACCAGTCATCTAAATTAGTCAAATATTAAAATCTCAGGCGTTGTCTTAACATTAAAGACAAGCAAAATTGGACCCAGTGGGAACAGAAAGTAGCCTTCTGTATTAAGGGCACTGGTTGAAGTCAGTGTCATAGAGAATGTGCTGTTCCAGATCCTCTTTTACTTAAATTGTGCATGCAATTATCAATGCAAATTTCTTCCCATGAGAGTCAGTTTTGAAAGTCTGCTGTTTCAATAGCAGCAGTACCAACCTTAAAATACAATATCACAGAATATTCTGAGATTCATCAAAAACTTAAAAAGTTCCCGCTTAAGGCCCAAGTAGTTGCTAATAATTTATTGAAACATAGTGTATACAGGTGTTTCCTAGCAATATTAGCTCTGAGATTCTTGTAAGCATAGAAAGGGGTTGGGAGATAAGGAGATAACCTATTCCAAATCTCTGGTGTGAGGAGAGGCATCTTTCACTAGATGAGGTCATGGGCCATTTGCAACTTCTCTAGGCAAGCTGTTCCAGTGTCTCATCCCCCTCATAACAAATAATTTCTCCCTTATATCCAATCTAAACCTACAGTTTTATACCATTTTCCCTTGTCCCTTAACAAAGACATTGAACAGAAAAGTTCTCGTACAGTCCTCTGAGGGACATCACTCAGTACTGATCTCCATTTGAACATTGAGTTGATTGCATCACTTTTGATTAAGATTACAGGCCAATTTCTTATCCATTGAATAGTATGTCCATAAACCCCATAACTCTGCAATTTAGCAACAAAAATGTTATGTGGGATCATATAAAAAGCCTTACAGAAATTAAGATAGATGACAACTGCTCCTACCTTATTCATCATTATAATTTCTCCATTGCAGAATGCCTCTAGATTAGTCAAGCATCATTTGTCCTTTGTGGAACCATATGGGCTGTCTCTATTCACTTCCTGACTTCTATATATCTTGACACAGCTTCCAGGAGGAGATCTTCCATGATCTTACTGGGAACAGAGGTAAGACTGGATGATCAGTATTTCCAGGGTCGTCATTTTTATCCTTTTAAAATATCAGTATGATATTTTTCTTTTTCCAGCCACAGGTAACTTCACCTAATTGCTATTACCATTCAAGTATGATGGAGACAGACTTTGATAATAAATTGGTCAAGTCCTCAGGATTCTGGAATGTGTCTAACCAGGTCTCCTGGATTTGTGTACTGTCAGGTACCCTGGGTTCCAGGAACCCTCTGCCTTGAGATCCAGGGACTCAAGAGATGTGGGAAGAACAGTTTCTCATTAAAACTGAGGCCAAATGTTCTAGAGTACCTCAGCCTTCCCCATGTCCATTCCACTAGATCCTCTGCCTCATTTTATGGCAAATAGAGGCTGTACTATTTGTTTTCTCTTTATTTTCTGACTAACATACCTGTTGAAGCTCTTCTTCTTCACATAACCTGACAAATTTAAATCCAGCTACGTCTTTGCTTTCTTAATCCCAACCCTAACTCTTGGACACTATCTTTACATTCTTCCTGGAATGTGAATCCCCGCTTCTACAGCCTATGCATTTCCCTCTTGTGTTTCAGTTTGACTAGAAGGTCCTTACTTGGATTTGCTCATCTCTTGCCTTCTTTGCCTGACTTCTTGTGCACAGGAATTGATATTTCTTGTGTTCCAATAAAAATGTTCTTATCCCTAGAAGCAGTTCCCCAGGATTCCCAACCACCAGATCCTTTAAAAGACTGAAAATTCTCTTTCACACATTTCAGGCTCTTTACTATTCACCTAATCTATATCCCTTGAGATCATGTGTTCCACCAGAGTGTGATCACTGTAGTTCAGGATACTGTCAATCTTGGCCTTTCCAATGAGCTCTGGTGAGTAACAGAACTAATGCATCTCCTCTGGTTGGGCTTACTATCACCTGGGTTAGAAAGTTGGCCTTTCATGCATTCCTAAAGTTACCTGGACTGCTTGCAGGTTGCTGTGCCACTTTTTCTGCAGATGTCAGGGTGGCTGAAATACTCTGTTAGGAGCAGGGCCTGCAGGCATGATGCTTCCTGTAGTTGAAGTAAGAACATTTCATTGATATCTTCCCCTTCATCAGGTCCTCTTTGCTAAATACCAGCCACAAAGTTTCCTTTGTTTTCTTGATCTCTAGCTCTTACTCATAAACTAATAAAACTTTACTGCTTTTCAAAGAATGATCTATGCAATCAATCTATCTGTTTAGGTAGAGAGCAATTCCCTCTACCTCTCCTCCTCAAGAACCATTTATAGCCACCAATTGCAGTGTTACAATCGTGATTTATCCAACAAAATTTCAGCGACAGTGATCAGCTCAAAGATTTCCAGCTCCGTTCTGGCTTCCAGCTCCTCTATTTGGAACCCACAAGAATCAGTGAGACACTCCAATTTGTTACCCATATTGTGTACACAGGTAGAGGGATGCCCACAGCTGTGGAGAGCAGAGCAGGGTGCAGCCCGGTAGCTGTCAGGTTGTGCAGTCCTCCTTGCACCACCTCTGCAGTGAAATTCCATGTCACTCCTCCCAGACACCTCTCCCACTGTACAACCTGCTTAAGTGAGTCCTGGTCATTTGCACTCCCCAAGGGCCAGTTCCATGGAGCTTCCTGTGGTTTGAATTGGCCATGCACACACCCAGCCTCCAGAGACCTCCTGGCCTTCCCGGTATGCCACAAGAACTGCTGCTGACACTGCTGCTGCTGCTTAGCATGGAAATAAATCATAAACCAACAGAGGCTGTATAATTGGAAGTACTTGATTTAACTATTTTTACAATAGGTATTTATGGCAAACAGCAACAAAATGAAATTAAACTATACAGGTTACTTTTATCAATAGCAAGGCACACCAGAAATGTCTCAAAGTACAAATTAATGTAATGGAATATAAACATATGATTAAGTTCTTTATAAACTAAAATAAACAGACACTAATCCAAATAGTATTAATACTTGTAAACAACTCAGACATCCCATAGGATAAAAGAATCTATACAAATGTAAATTGTTATTCTCACCACAATTCTGGCACAATACTGTGCAGAATGTTACTAATGAGATATTTTTCATAAAACTACAGATCCACAGAATATTCTGAATTGGAAGGAACCCACAAGAATGACCCATAAATTATTTAAATCATAAATAAATTGACCATGGGGTACCCACAAGCTTGGTGGTATTATCACCATGCTCTGATAAACTGAGCCAATCTCAGGGTCTGAAATATCTTTAAAAATATTCAAATTATCACACTCATTTAGTGAATGTAGATTAGTTCTGGTTTGAGAAGTAAAACCAGTGAGACACTCCAAGTCAGAAATACAATTTATTAGAAAAAGGGAAAATAAAACAAAAAGGAAACAAAATACATGCAATAAGGAAAAAGAAAACCACTGACAGAGTCATAATACAACCTGACACCCTGTTGGTCAGGGTGTTGGAAGCAGTCTACTTGCAATGGTGGCTGCAGTCCTCCTGGAGTAGCAGTTGTGGCTCTGTTGGAGCAGTGATCCTGGAGAAAGGTGCAGCCCTCTGCTGAAGGTCCAGTGGGGATGGATGGGCCTGTTCTTCCTCTGGAAGTCCAGTGAAAAAGGCTAACTTGGTGTCCCAAGTCTCAGATTTTTATCCAGGTAGAGGGGCTTTTTTCCAACCCCTGGCTGGAGCATTTCCCAATGGGATGATGTAATTTTATCAGTGGATTTAATGGCCCATTAGCAGAAGACCTATCCCTGGAGGGAGGATGGGCTGTGGAAGAGATAAGGAAACTGCTCTTGATGGTTTCTTATCAGCTGGCTTATCAAAAGAAGATCAGATCACTATTCCCTATCCCAGTTCTAAGGATGGTAATAGAATAACACACCCCTGATTATATTTTACACTGCAACCCATGACAAGGTTTCAGACAAAACAACTATTAACTGTATCCAAAACTGTGTATTTTAGAATATATGATAACTTTTATGGTATACAATCCATTAGACAAGTCTTGCAGATGATCACAGGATTCTCGACAGCCTCTACAGGAGATCAGTTCTACATCTACTGGTGTACCAAGTAATGGAGAAGGCATACTCAGTGCCAGTCAGGGCTATCGAAGTGAGATATGCATTTTAGCTTTCTTAGCTATCTGCCGCTTTCCATCTGGAAAACCAGACCTTGATCATTCATTAATTTCTATATGTTCTTCTGTAAAAATCAGTGTTTTAAAAAGATGCCCGTGATTCTGCTTTAGACATCTGTACACCTGCATAAAGACTTGGCCTAGTCCAAGCTTTTAGTCCTACTTCAGTGGACCTTAAAATGCACTTAAATTTAAACCAGACATGCTTTACTGGCTTAAGTAAAAATGCACTGGCACATATGCAAAATTTCATTCACTATCAAGTTATCATTGCCTGAAAACAACATTTCACCTCTTACCTTATGCACAATATGGCTGAAAAGAGTAAAACTACATTGATTATATTATAGTTAGTTTCTAAATCTCTATATTTTATGAGGCTAAATATTTTATTGTTCAAAGTGCATAAGAAAGCTGAGCTTCAGTACAAAACAAAACCAGCAAAAGCTCCCAACATATACAGCTAAGCTATAAGTCCACAATAGATGTTACAATAGAAATGCTGACACAATCTGAACCACAGCTATTTGAACACAAGAAGTTGTAATTGGTCCCATTATTAAAGACTTGAACTGGCTGTGTATTTCACAGAACTGATTCTGCAATCTGATTTGTTTCAAAATGTTTATGATTATGTAAAAAGATTCTTTGTGCATTGTTTGAGATTTGTTTTTTGTATCTGGCACTCATGTTTTCTTGAACAGCTTGATCTGTTGTCAATATTTGAAATTATTTCATTATTAATAGTACAGCTTAAGAACACAGATTGTACTTATACTAATAAATTTCTCTACTGCCATACACATTTCTTGGTCATCACACATAATTCATGTCCACCCTTTTTACCTACTAAAGTATGAAAGAGATTGCGCAGACCTCCTTTCCTCCCAGCTCCTGCTACACTGTTTATAATAGTAGCAGTTGAACGGGGGAAAAGTAGCCACTCTCAAACTACAACTTCTGCATATATGCAAGTGGTTAAAGAGATGAAGAGTAAAGACAGAAATTGGTAGAACTGAGTTTGAACACCAGCACAGGCTCTATGACACCCTTTTGAGCAATCTTTCTAAGCCAAGCATAAGGCAAGCTCAGATTATTTCTCCCTTCAGCAAAGAGAAAATTGATTTGTATGTAAGAATTATAATCTGCTTCTTACTTTCCATCTCAGGAGGCACAGCTATGTAACAGCTGAGGTTTATGACAGAATTAGAATTAGCATCTTACTGTGTGGAAACACCAGTTTGTTTGATTTGCGAAATATCTGAGATGACACATTTAGGATGATGTTTTTCACATCAGTGAACACTCACTTAAAAGTACCCTGCTAGGGCCCATAAAGATGACGCTGAGTTATCCAGTTAGTTCAAGAGTTAGGGTAGGAAAAGGAAGTGATATGGTCTTCTGTTAAAGTGTTACTATTAAATCATTCTTGGGAGCATTTTAGTAGTAAGATATTTTCAGCTCATTTCATGTTACAGTCATGTTTTATCACTAGACATAACCCCCCTGCATGTTATTGAAGAGTATTTTCCTTTCCTGTTTCTGACAAAGAGTTGATCCAACTCACATTATACTTAATGGAGACCTGTCAGATTTAATTTGAGTTGATTCAAATCTGTAAACTGCAGTCCTGGTCACTGCTCTCTAGCACTACATTGTACGCAAGTAAATTCTTTTCATTTAGGTGAGCAACTACCATGCAATACCATTGCAAACCTTTATATGTAATATGAAAAAAATAATATAACAGGTTTTGAAGTTAAGTAATATTGTCTGTGAAGTAAACCGAGGAATGGTAATTTACGTCAGCTAAGAGTGTGACATAAGTTGTTCTTCAGTAACTCTCTGAAATGAGGAATTATTAATATATTTATCACAAAAGTCCAGAAATTCTGTCTCACAGTTCAGGTCATCTTCCTTAAATATCTACATGAGCAAGCACTCTTGTGCTTCTTTTGTGCTGGGAGAGGGAAGTATCTGCCTGCCTGGCCTCTTTATCAATGAATAACCTCCATCCAAGATAAAAGACTTGTGGAAACGATGAAGGGGCTCTCAACTAAAGAATTTTTGGTAGAGGTGTCTCCACTAGAAATGTCACCTGTGCAAATAGCAGTGTACCAGCTGCTACAGTAGTCAGAGTTTAGAGAATCATAGAAAAAAGCCAATGCTCATTGTAAAATACCACAGTGCCAAATCTTGGAAATGAAACACAAGAACATTAAATTCCTTGGAATATCGAGAAATCTTGGTAAAACTCTTCATATGACATGAAAAATATTGCAGAATTCTGGGGAACAATTTCTTTTTTGGAGAGTTGATATGCCAGGAAAGACAGATAAGGAAAGGAATACTGTTTGTTCATCCTATTTATATCTTTATTAAGATTGAGAAACTCATATTTCTTATTAGTTTTATCTATTCTTTTATCCTGGTAAAAGAAAACAAGAAGAATGGAATAATGGTAGTAAGCCATACAGACCTTTATTGAAGAGCTTAATGAAGCAGTCAAAGATTAGATTTTGGTGGCAGCAGAGAATTTTACCATGACATAATGCTATGACAGGTTATAGACTGACAATCATGCTCATGAAATGTATGGGGAAAAACTGTGTTTAGGAGGTTAGAAGGGGACCAACTAATATAGATTTAGTTCTGCCTAACAGGGTGAATTGATTGAGATGAGAAAAGCACATTGTAGTATGGGGTGAAAGTAATCACAAGACGATAAAGTGAACTATCCTGAGACAATAAGTGATAGAAGAACTAAAACCAATGTAGTTTAAGTCAAGCTTTGATAGAGATCTCAGGAAACTCATATGATAGATCTCTTGGGAAGATAATCTGAGAGAGACGGAAATGCAGCATATCTGGAAGAAACAATATTAATGCACGAGATCAAACAAGTTAATGCAAGAAGAAGATGGTAAGCACAGTTAGAGGAACATTTTAATTATTCAGGGTGTCCATAGTGACTTGAAAAGCAAAAGTATATAATATGAAAGGGTCCTACAGTTGTGGGTCTTATAACTGAGAAGATTAGAAAGAAGAAACTATAGTTGCAAGGATAAATCCAGAAATAAGACAGAGCATACAAATTTCAATTAGTAAGAGAAATAACAGAAAAATATATGAGATCCTAGAACTGCCTAAGAGAAAAACTAGAAGAAATACTGATCAAAGTCTAATTGGTAAAAAATGTACAAACAACTGGCACTTTCTCTTCCTTTGTTGAAGTCTGAATTGAAACTCAGTAATTTGGCAAGAAGATGGTCTGATTCTGAAAAGAAAAAATTATTGGTGATGGTTCCAAACATTTCTCAAAATAACATTAAAGTGTTTATGGCAGTGTGTGAAGAATTTGCAGCATGAACTGTACTTTTGGAAAATTCTACCTGTAGGAAATCCATAGAAGACTGAAAATGGAACAAGAAAATTCATAGACCTATCTTCAAAATTGCAAAGAAAATGAGGGGCAAAAGAGTTGAAAACTGTTAAGCTTTGGTCCCAGACAATCCTAGAATACATAATCAACTCATTTCTACATCCAAATAATTAAAAAGTAGTTAAGGCAAATATTTAAATATTGAAGTCATAGCTTAAAATTTCAATAAAGGTACATTTTAACTAAACTATAGAAATCTGTATGTGCAAAAGGCTAGGATGTGGACACAGTGTACCCTACCATTATCCATAATGGGGCAGTGGAGCGATGCAGACAACTGGATGCCAACCACTGTTTGACAGAAATTTTCTCTCATCCCTCTACAAGAGGGAATACAATTATTCAGCTCTACTTAGCACTGGTAATCCTTGGTTGCAATGCCACAGTCAGTTATAGGCACCATAGTTTAAGAAAAAAAAAAATAAGAGCCCAGGAGAGGATGACATATATGGCAGGCATATTAGAGAGTACATGAAGCAAAAAATAATCAAATTGCCTTTGCTGGAGGCAGGAAGTGGAAAGACAGTCTTTTAATTATAATGGGTTGCTAGGAAGAAGTAATGAAGATCATAGGAAAGGACAAGTAAAAATCAGTTTCTTTTGTAAGGAGAAGCAATAGATAAGATATTAACTTCCTAATGTTATGAAACAGTAGACCAGATTACTGCATGTTGCTATAAAACTGTGTACACAAGTTTTCAAGAGCAAGTTAGAAAAATATTTATTAGGATGTCTTCACTCTAAGATGATGGCTCCCTTCTATTATTATAGTAGTACAATTTTACTTCTCTTATATTTTGTCTTCACATGAGTAGAGAATGTTTTGTATCTAGAGTACAGTAGAAAGAATCAGATGTTTTTATGAAATATATTTTATGTCACTGCTAACATTCCATTAGTGGCAGATTAATGTGGAGGTATAATATTTAAAAACAGTATTTAAAATGGAAAAGTGAAGAGACCCTTACTTAAATATTAATTACAGAATCATAATGAAATAATTGTAACCAGATTTTGTAAAAGCACTTCACCTCCCTCCTCTCTAAACAACAGCCACTTGTTGTTAGTTTTACTTTTTAAATTGTGGTATAATCAGTTTCAGATATGTTCTCCACGGTAATTGTCTCAGCCTGCTGTTATTTCTGTACTACATATTAACACTTTCAAAAAGTTCTTTTGAGTTCATTAATTTTAGAGTGCACTGTTAGAAATCCAAATCGGTGATTGTACAAGAGGGTTGAATGAGTGGCACTGGGGCCTGAATGAAGAACATGCAAAGACTTCAAAAACTCTGAACTGCTGTAATGCTACATGGTTATGTGACATATGTTTTCTTGTACTTACAGAGAAAGATCTTCCGGGTGCTAAGCCAAACATAAAAATCAAATTCAAATGTATTTCTGTCTTTAAAAAAGTGGTTTTAAAGCCCTTGTAAGCCTAGGCTCAAATGCATAGTATAGACCAATTCTATTTCTTATATCAGAGGATTATCTTCCCAATTAAAAGGAAGATAAAAAGGTCAGGGTATTTTAAGAAATCTGGTTAATTGATTAAACTGCTGGCTAGCTGCTACTGTCTTACTCAGCTCACTCCATTAAAGCTATGCACCTTTAATCACAAGCCATTTTTTTGAAGGCATTAATATACAAGTAGTTTTACAATTTAAAAATCTTTGTAACAGATTTCATGTGTTGACACTCGTTGGCCACAAATTCATTAAATAATCATATCTGGAAATAACCAAAGCAGTCCTGAGCATGAAAAAGTTTCTCTCCTTTTGAGCCCTTGAACAGAAATTAGTCATTCCCCACTTCCTTCTCTTTCCATCAACTTTCATTGAAAGCATACATAAAGGAGTATAGATGGAGATTATTTTGAAACTTCCCAGTTGTGGGGTTTTTTGAATTAATATAATAACCAATTTTTTGCCATTTGACACTAAAAATTACTTCAGTCCTATGTAAATTTGAGAGATACATGGATCCATTTAACACAAGTATGAAATATAATTGTTCATGTTATGTAAGATTCTTTAGAAGTAAGAAAATGAAGATTCTAACTTTGACCACGATTTCATCCTGACTTATGTCACATGAATAGGGTTCACACACTTTCTGGATTTCACAGACCTTCTGGATTTCACAGACTTTTTAGCAAATCAACAAAAGGGTTTACTTGTTTAATTTGAAATGAAAAAAACAGTTCTGAAACATTCAGCTGTCACAATCAAGGCAAATTCAAATCACAGATCTTGATTGCTGTACTTAATACATCTTTTTGTTTGCTTCAGTTTATCTTTGCATGTCTGGCTTCATGTAATTAAATATTCTTGATCACTTATGAGGTCCTGCTGAGCCACATTGTCTCACACAAAGCATCACAAGGCAAAATTATTGAGAATCAACATCCACAAATGAAGCATATCCCCCAAATACATCTTTTCCCATTCTATTTGGACCTCTGGGGACAATATATTTTCAAATCAAGACAGAAATTATTTCTTTTTAGCAAGAACTACAAATTTATAGAAAAAAAGCAAAATGCCTATCCTGAAAATATTTCAGTTTGATGGTTTTGTCAAAGGTCATAATGGGATGCTTAACCTTCTTTTGTAGCTGAAAAGTTATATTCTTACACTTCTTTTTACTTGCTTTGACTTAATTATCTCTCAATGAGAAAGTTGGCTAAGAAGCCAGTAAATTCACAGGAAAAGCCAGAGGATTTTGTGAAAGGTATATTTTAAAAGGGGTCTTGGTTTATTATTGCAGTGTGAAGCAAAAGTCCTATTTGGGTTTTGTNCCTTCCTTTGACTGTCATGCAGACATTAATAGAAATGAGACATGAAATGAATAGGGACAAAGACCTGAGGCTTAGGGCAGTCTCTGTCTGCTAAATCTGGTCTCTTATGGTTGGCAATGTGGCTTTTTGCATTTCTGCCAGGCAGCAGGACAGCTTTTTCAGGCAAAGAATCAGCACTCCTTCTCTGGAAGAGGTGACTCCAGCACCAGAATGTCAGTTCAGATGCAGCAGCTCTGGCTTCACAAGAGGGTGAGGGTGCTTTAGCTCCTAGGGGGTCACTGCCAAATTATTAGGTGGGCTGTGAATAGTAGCTTTTATTCTCTCTTCCTCCAGTCTTGAATCCACTTGTTTTTACTACTCTGCTTAGGAGTACCCTGCCTTGGGGGAAATTTGTGTAGAAAAGTGACAGAATTGCCACATATGGGGTAAGAGTAGATCATAGTAGCCTCTATTTCTAAACCAGAATGCTTTTGTCATATGATCAGGACCTCATATTATTAGACTATTGATGCTGGTACTCTGTTTTTAGGCAAAGCTGGAGAGTGATCTGTGTGGTCACAATCTCAGGTACATATTGTTATACTGCTGAGGCTCAGGGTCTGGGTTGTCTGAATAATAATCTTAATAGTGCTTTGCTTCCAACTCCTGAGTAGAGATACTTTACTACCTTATATATCTAGACTGTAAACTCCTTAGGAGGACTTTTTGTACTCACAGTTTGTGCACTGATGTTGACATTCTAACAGTGAACACAAGAAAGCTCAATAAATACTGTCTGATGTTGGGGCCTTATTGTTTTTTTCCAGTTTCCACACTACAATTGAATTTATGGTAGATGTTGCTACAAATTCTTCTTTCAGCAAATCAGTTGTTGTTCAAACATTTATGACAGCTTGTACCATATGACATTGCCAGGAGTCTGAGCTTCATGCACAAATTTCTGGACAGAGTTTTGCTTAAATAACTACATTCCCTTCATTTAATTAAGATGTTTCTCCCAGAAAACCACATTTCTTCATACAACGAAAGCAAAACTTCTAGATAAGCTTAGTAAGAGTAGCACTGTTGCATTGCACTAATGTATCANCCTCTCCTCGAGTCTCCTCTCCTCGAGTCTCCTCTCCTCGAGTCTCCTCTCCTCCCTGGGAATTGTTCCACCATTAAACCTGTGGATGTGGTCCCAAGAAGAAAATGTGCCTCTCATCTTTTACATTTTGTCCTTGTCAGTTTTCCAGGGGGCTCTGAGCTGGCCAAATCAGTCACCCCAGGGAGCAAATACAACATAGCACCAATGCATTTTATTGTTCCTCAACAATTTCTTCTAGAAAGAAGGGAAGAATATCCTTGCGTATTTGTTTCCATTTTAGGATCTGGAGTGACTAAGTATAATAGTCAATATTTGCTCCATAAATCATCTTTCTTTACTACAGATTTTTTTACAGCTAGATTCTCTTAGACACTACTGTAACAGTAATTAGCAATAATTTCATTTTCTAACACCTGCCTGAAATGAGACAGCTGCTCTCCATATCCATTTTTATTCCTCTTCATTAGGCATTTTCCTGCATGTCTCTCCCACACTATTAAAAATCCCTCTTTTTAATCAAAATAATTTACATTTTAAAATAACACTTCAGTATTACCCTATTATGTTTGTTGTAACAACCATATAATTCCTTACAAAAAGCAATGTCTTTTAAATCGTCTTTTTTTAAGTGGGGTTTTTTTTCTTTAACACTGCAAATAATATAATGAAAATTAGTTTTAGTAATTTGTTTTCCAATCCAAAATCTATTTTTATTATAGTCATAATCTTCTCAATTTTTCAGGCTTGTAGCTCCTTTTTCACTAATGTAGGATTAAAATCCTTAAACCAGGGAATGTGCAAAAGCATTAAAACCACTACAAGTTTCAGAATATTTCACATTGGGTCTAGGATCTTTTAGTGAAAACTTACAGCCTTAACTTTTGCACTGCAATTGCATCTGAATTAAATACAGAGAAATCACAGAATTACAGAATGTGCTGCATTGAAAGGGATCCCCAAGGATCATCCAGTCAAATTCCTGCTCTGCACAGCACCATCCCCAGGAGTCACACCCTGTTCCTGAGAGCACTGTCCAAACACTCGAGCTCTGTCAGGCTGGTGCTGCGACCACTGCCCTGGAGAGCCTGTTCCAGGCCCATTCACTCTCTGGGTGAAGAATCTTTTTCTAACATCGAACCTAAATCTTCCCTGACCCATGTAAAATCCCATGATGTCAAATAGAAGCAGAAAAACATTTTGCAAATGCCTTTTCCGACTGGAGTCCCATAGATCTAATACTCAACAGACTGAAAACAACTTGTATTTCTGCAGAATTAGCTAGCTATATTCCAAGAATGTCTATCTTTGAATCTCATTCAACTCACAATCAGATGATATTTTAATCAAAATTTATATATTTAGTTTATTTAATCTGGGAGTTGAACCAAGATATGTGGTTAGGGTTTATTTTGATTTTGGTCTCCTGTTGGAGGAAAGATCTTTCCAGTTTAGTCAAACAGAATTCCGCAGGTAAGGGGGAATATGAATGAAAATTCAAGGTTCAATGGAACCTTGTATGAAAAGAAGAAAAAATACATTTTGTTGAGACATTAACAAGAAGATCAAAATGAAATCTCTTAAAATCCTTAAAAACCTGACTATATCCAATATTAGATATGGAACCTTGCATATGAGAATACTCAGGCATCCTGCAAGCCCATTTTAAGACTGTAACCTAGGTTTCTGAAAGAAACACACAGTTCATCAAACCAAAGACCCCAGGGAAAAATTTTTATACTTGTTGAAATGGATTTGTCCATGCAAGTGTATATATGCTAATCTATAAGTAGCTAGACAATTAAAAGAATAATTTTTATTAAAAAGCTCAATTTTTTGGCTCTCCTGGTCTCCCCAGTCCGCTATAACATGATAAGGATTTAAAAAAGAAAAAAAAGGATTAAAAAAAAAGAAGAAAAGAAAATATGAGGAGTTATTAAATAGAAGGACAAAAAAAGTAAAATTTGTTCGAGTTTAAGAAGGAAATGTGAACATAGATGATGTAGAAAACTATTGAAATGGTGGCTGAAAAATTGGTATTTACAGGTAAGTGGATGCTGCAGCAAGAGTTCTGTACATTTAAGCATATCAAAATAATGCTGTGTGCTAAAAAAGTTTGCTTGAATATCAACATATTTTAATTAGCAAAATCAACAATACAGATATTGATCAATCTTTGCAAACACAAAAAACCCCATTTTTCTACTATAATGATGATTTTTAAAAGCAAGTTTATGGCTAAAAAAATACCCTTTGTGTTATGAATCCATCACCAGAGAAAATGATATAAAAATAACATGGACTAAATACCCACCTTTTCTTATCCAGTTAAAATTTCCACTGGTGAAAATTAAAAGATTTAAACATAGAAAAAAAATTCTATACATTTATTTTAAATGTAAGAAGTAATACAGTTTATAATTTGGTTGCAAATATGATGATCTAAAAATGCCATCATAAAAGATGTTAGAAACATGGATTAAAAAGATATTGCAATTAATATGTTTCTTCCTTCACAATCCTCTGGCCTACAACTCATCATTCAGTCAATCTCACAGTACAATTTTTTCATGCCACACCCACATCTGAATGCCGCCAAATTTTTCTTTTCAGTCACTGTAAAATGTGATCACTGTTACGTCCTCAACATTTCTGCTGCAGGTACAAAAGATATTTGAGTTCAGAATGCTGCGCTACATGTGCAAGCATATTGGTAAAATACTTCCTTTTAGGCCTTTCCTACTTTTTTGACCTGCTCCATATCTTCAGGATTATGTCTCCATGTACACTTTTTAATCTCACCTCTTTTGTAATTGAACGGTCTCTTGATATTGATTTAGGAGTCACTTAGCTCCCAGCTGAGGAATGGGAAAAATAGACACTAAATTCTTAGAAGTGCTGAGCTATTCATCTCAAATGATCTACCACAGGCTTTTTCTTTTCACATTCCCCTCAACCTTTAAAACACGGCTAATATTCTTTGCTTTATACTTCATTTCTAACCAGTAAAATAAATGCTGCTGCTCACTGGAACCAAAAGAGCTCATCAATATGCTCTTTATGTGCCTATTTGTTGCATTGTTCTTTATTTTAACCACATGTATCATAGAAGAATTGTGGACATTGCCCTGCCCTCATTCAGCTCAACAATTATACATCTCACATGTAGGCTACAACCTCTGCTTGTATCCATTAGCTCCAGCAATGAGAGATGAGGTGATCCATGGCAAGGTCGTGTCCTCTGCAAGGTCTGGAGGTCTCAGTACTGCACAACTCTGCCAAAGCCCACCAGGATCATCCTGAGAATTATGACTGTGTAATTCCTAAGCCAAGAACTGATGCCAATAGTAAAATGGTTCTGTCTCAATATGTTTAAAACATGTACTAATTAAAGAGAGCACTGCCCTAGCACTTCCTCTTTGTTGTATGATATAGACAGAGAAAAAGTCTCTCACTGATCAATCCTTACTCTAACACTTAAAATGCTTAATGTGACAGAATGTAACATTGGGGGACAAAAACCAAAACAGAACAGAAAAAAACCGAACCAAAACATCTTTAAATAACCCCCCCCCAAATATTTATTACAATTAAATTGACAAATCAAACACAGAGCCCTGACTACTGAAGGGATTGTTACTCATACTTCTATTTGTCCTGTTTGGGTTTTTTAAAATTTATATAAAAAAAAAAACCCTCATTTATGATCTTAGTAGAAATATGTAAATATGGCTGTTAGGCTACCAGTGTTTATCAATATCATCCACAAGAAAAAAGAATAAATAATGTATTCTAGTTTTTCTGGATCAGAGACTATATTTGTGGGTAAAAAGAGAAGCTACACAGCTTTCAGTAGTAAGTAATGAGAACAGCATTGTAGTAATTGCACTGCATCATGGCTGCTTCTTTGTTCAAGATGTGATTAGTTTTATAATTTGTCAAGGATACTTCTCCATTTGACAATATTTGGATATTATTAACATTCACTTTTGTTGTATTACACTGTGTTTTTAGAAGGCTGGGTTTACTAAGGATTCATTTTAAATTTTTTTAACACAGAAATCTGACAAGCTAACTCTTCTTAGTTGGAATGAATGTCAGTAACACTGAAATTAGGAGTTATAGTTAAATAATATTTAGTCATAATTTGCATCCTTGCAGTGCTTGACACAATCTTTACTCAGACAAACTCTTTTTAATGTCAAAGTATTTCTTGAGGATTCCTGAATGAGAACTTACAAAGGCAGGGAACTGTATGCAGTTATGATTTCTAATAGTTAAGGTTCAACAGGCTCTTTCAAATACAATTATTTTCACTAACTTCAATGTGATTTTGACAGATCCATATGGTTGCATATTTGCCTAATCTTGATATCCATTTTGATAATCTCATTGCCGTTTTCCCAACCTGCTGAGGAACATCAGCTTTAACATCTGCACAAACTGAAGGACACCTAGAGGTATTTGATGAATGTGGCCACCACATGGCTTAATTTACAGCACAGCTTCTTCACGCATGTGTTAAGATGCATTATACCTTAGAGCCTTTTACTTCCATGTGCTCATGCAATTAATGAATAGCCCACAAATAACTCAAATCTCAGAGAAAAGAAGATGAAAAAATAATTCATGAAGGTCATCTTTGCTAATTTTGGATTCTCAAAGTATAATTACAACCAGGCTTTCCAGTATACCTTCCAAAATTATAGAAGGTAGTCTTTTTCCTTATTTTGGAAACATGTTTTTGTTCTTCTGACTAAAAAGTGTAAATGTAGTATAATCTTTCATGTAACTGGCAATGAATTAGTACTTATCTGAAACTCTTTTCCCATAGCTTTCTAAAAGTGGAACAAAATATCAACTCAAACCCTGACAGTGTGAATTACTCTCCTAGCATTCAAGTATTTTACATCACCAGCTCTATAAAATTATCATGACTAAAGAAATTATAAATGAAAATGAAACAAAATAATATTAGAATTGAGAAATAATGGATAGAAAAATGGAAGAGCAGATGGATGAAAATAATTGAGGCTGTGGTCAGATGACTCCTTGCTTATCTCCAAAATTAAGCTTGTTAACTCATTTTGGACCAGAATATATTTTTTTCCTCCAATTATACTGCCTGAGTAGTTGCTTCATTTTCTTTTTCATTCCCTCAAAACATAGTAGAGGTAAATTTTTAACATCAACTGCATTCTTCCAATGGGACCAATTTCTAGAAGCTGAAAGGTTTGGGTGCTGATAGGGTGCTCTCACTTTTTCTTTATTGCCAAGGAGCAAATAACAATTTTCTGCTCTGAACTAGTCACACTTCTGCTAACTATACAACGAATTCTACACTTCTATGGTGTCAGAGAATAGAGGAAGGGAGAATAAATCCTTTTTTCTTTACTTTTTTTGTTTTCATAATTTAGTTTTTTAGAAGCAGTAATAACAGCTTGCTTATGTTTAAAAATTATTCATAGCCAAGACAAAAAAAGATAGTGTTTGCTCTGGTTGCAGAGTAAAGCAAAGTTAAGGATCAAATACATTGCCCAAGACCTAGGTTTTCTTTTCCATAGTTGGAGAGGCTTTATATTTCTTAAATTTCCCATGTTAGTCACAAACACTTAAGCTGACACTTTGGGACCAATTTATTCCTGTGTCACATGAGAAATATTAGTAGTGGAAGTAAAAATTTGCTTGCTCTGGAGCTGCTTTATAGCCTTCCGGTCACCACAAAAATTATGTGCACATTTAAAAGTATTACTTTAGAAAGCCTTCCAAGCAGTTTTAAAGGCTTTCACAGAAGAGTGGAATGGCTGACGTTGAAAGAGACCTCTGGAAATCACCTAGTTTAACCCCCCTGCTAAAACAGGTTCACCTAGAGCTAATTGCACAGGGTTATGTTGAGGTGGGTTTTGAGTAAGTCTAGAGGTGATTCCACAAACACTCTAGGCAGTGTCTTCCAGTTCTCTGTAACCCTCAAAGCAAAGAAGATTTTCCTCATATTCTGATGGAACTTGCTATATTTCAGTTTGTGCCCATTGCCATTTGTCCTGATGCTGAGCACCACGGAAATGCATTTGGCCCAATTCTCTGGACACCACCTTGTGTACATTGATGAGGCTCCCCCTTGGTCAGCTCCTCTAGAGGCTAAACAAGCCCAGCAACCTCAGCCTTTCCTCATTAAGAGGGCTACTTCAGTCCCCTAATCATATCTGTAGCCTTCACTGACCCCACTCCAGCAGTTCCTTGTCTTCCTTCAACTGGGGAGCTTCCTCACACGTTTTTCTGGCACTTAATTGTGTTTTAAACATTTAGAGATTTATCTTTCTGTGCTCTTAGATTATTATCCTTTTAATTCCTACATTTGCCATCAAATTTTTTTTAGAGAACACTACAAAAGTTGAGCTAGAAAAATAATGTTTGAAAAGAATGCTAAAAAAGAAATTGTGAGACAGACCATTAGCATGAGCAGTACACTCAAATTTCCATCCTTCCAGCTTCCCTAACACCAGTTCTCTGGAATTTTATTTTCTGCCCAAGTGTGACACATTACAGGAGTAATTTCAGCTCTGTCAAGAACTCAGGTTCTATTTCTGCTCACATAGTAGGGTATGCTAGCACCATCCTGGGTTGCTCTAGGTGGAGGGAAGTGATCTGTCCCCTTGGCTCAGCACGGCCCCAAGGGCAGGGAGTCACAGCCACCTTCTCTCTGCTGGGCTGCTGGGTTCAGCCCAATGCCCCTGACACTTTGGAGATGTTATTTCATGACCATTTTCTTGGAGTTTGGTGCATTGATGCTTACTTTAGTAACTACTTGTGCCATGCACTCACCCTGAGAATGTTTAATGTTACCAGCAACAAAATTAACTCTGATTAAAAAATTATTTCTTACAGGATATAAAAGACATTTGAAACAGGTGTTCATGCCCTCATTCTCTGGTGTTTCCTCTCAATTTCACATCTTTATTCACATACTTGCCAGAATTGTGTACATGATAAAATCTCAAAGAGCTATGTTATAATTCCTGTTGGAAATCAGAGTATGTCCAAGATTTAATTACTCTGAACTGAAATTATGCAGGACGTTTGTCCCTTTTGCAATAACTTTTAGGAATGCTTTAAACCATAAATAAAAATTCAATTTCCCCTTTCTTCTTACTCTCAGTAGGATTAAATAATGCTATGAAAGATAAATCAAATTCCAACTTCTTAAGCTTCTTTCATTGCTTTAGATTTATTTGTAATTTCCAAAATAAATCACATTTGAACTCAAGCCTCTCTGCCCCTTAACCATGATCCTTTTGTCCTTCAATATTGCCTCCATCTAAGTAACACTGGAGGAACAAAAAATGGATTATAGCTTTGTCACCACAACTTCTATCTGAGCTCTTTACTGGGACCATGTATTTGCCTTGTGATGGACCTAAAATATTGTCTCTTTTCTTACTAGGAAAAGTCATAGTTCTGTTTAATTAGATTTTTTAAATTTTGAATGTCGAGGAGTAAAGATCAAGTTGGTACTGGTGGGGAGAAAAAAATGGATTCAAAACTTGAGAAAGAAAAGAGAAAATTCTAAGGACAGTGAGGACAGTCAAAAGACTCCATGTCTTGAAGAGAGATAAATGTCACCCTAGGTTACTGTTCAGAAAATATCCAGATGGTTTCCTCTGCCTTTCTTTATGACTTTCTATCAGGTCATCCTCAAATAGATTCACTCCTCTATTTTTAGTTCATTCATTATTCCTCTTCATCTCCCTCTGTGGTGATGAAGGGACAGGTCTGGTGTCAGTGGAAGCAATTTGAAATGAATAGATGTGCTAACTGACCCCTTCACAGCTACATCACAAAAAAACATTTAGTACTGCTATTTATGGTCTACACAAAGGATTCAAGCTCTTAAATGACTTCAAAACAAAAGTATCATTTGGAGGTTATTGCCACAGTTTGTCCTACACAATTACTCTCTAGGCTAGAAAGCTGTTTACCAGTCACCAAAAAGCATATTTTCATTTCCAATAACTGCCAGTCATAAATAATAGCAAGATTTACAGATATGATTAACAAGATGTAAACTTGAGTGTAAGATATTGTCTCAAAAATTACTTAAAAAAACAATCTAAAACAAATATTTGTCATCTATACTTTGATAGCCAAATTTATTCTACCAAATGCAATCTAATTTAATTTTTAAGAGGTTATTGATTTATTTTAATACAATAAACATATTATATTACATATTTAGAAAAAATAGGCAATTATATTTAATAAATCTACTAGGTCTGCCAATCATCTGGACTCATTGACATGTAGAACTAAAAGCTTGTAAAACTTTCAAATTTAAAGCAGATCTCTTCATCTATTGTCCGCAGGCACATATTCAGTGAATTTTTCTTCTATTGTGTAGTTTAATACTTAAATAAAGCTTAGTGTATTTTTACTGCATCTTTCAATCTGTTTGTCCTTGTAGCCTATTTTTTTTACATTTTTCAATTGATTTTATTTTTTATTTTATCCTTCCAGAATTTCATAAAGTTTCTTGCACTTTTCTATTTTCTACACTCTTCCTGTAATGGTTATTGAAGTGCATGCGTTAGCTCAGATATATATCTTCTATATAAGACGAGTTTTGAAGAAATTGTTCAGATGGAAACTGAATCTTGTTCTATCTGATAGATGGGCAGAAAACTCAGTACTGTTTAATATGGGTTTCAGCCAGATTACATTGCTACTGAGAAATCAGACACAGGTTAGGAGACAAATTTAGAGGTACATAGCATAGTCAAAATCCAAGTATCTGGCAGGAGAAACAACACAATAGACATGGGGAGCAAAAAATCAGTGAGATCTCAATTTATCTTTTGACGACTGAATGACAGCTTTCCAAGCAAGTGAAGGTTGGCCAAAAAGGAGCTGATAAAAAATGAAGAGTAGCAGTGTGATTTGACAAGGTGAGTATGACTGGGAGTTTCAAATTACCAAAAACCACAGCAGAAAACCTGAAAGATGACACAAAACCAGGAAAGTAGAAAAGTATATAAGACTTCTTACCAAAGTTATATCAGAACCAGGAGATTCTAGCAGATTGAAAATTATACTACATTTAATCTAAATTCAATGGAAGGACACGTACAGCCAGAAAGGAATTCCAGCTATTCATTCTAGGCAATGATTATACATGGGCCAAGTCTCTCTCCAGGTTTGTTAACCTCTTCCATTTGACACAGGAGCCACCCTTTCTATTTCAGTTTAAAAACTCACATGGCTAAACTAAGACGAGAGGAATTCTACTCTAACAGCACAAGTAAGGTAATGTGAGCTGTACTGAGAGCTTGTAAGAAGTGTTGTTGATACCTAATTTTATAAGTTTACTGCTCCAGGACAGCTTGTTCAGTGTCATCAAGAAGACAACATGAATCCTACTGAGGAAAGTGCTTTTCTTTTTGTTTTGTGTGCCCTCTCCACCCACAAGACAAAATATAGAATCATAGATTCATAGAACAGTTAAGGATATAGAAGAGCTCTAAGATCATGGAGTTCCTAAGGGTCATACCTATGTTGGACCACAAATGAACAGAAAGTTGCTTAATCTACATCAGCTTTCTGTTGAAAAGATAATCAGAAGATCATATTTTAAATTGATCATTTGTGGTCATACGAAGTGAGGAGCCATAAAGACAGTCTAATTAGAAAGGGAAAATTGCTCAACAGAAGTAACTGTCTGATGAAAAACACTGACAGAAATTTCAGGCCAGCCTGGGACATTGATAAGCTCAAACCCAAGAAAGTGTAATGGCCATCAATATAAAAGTTTGGAGCAGTTTGAAACAGGAATCAAACAGATGAAAAATCAGAATAAGAAAAAAAATTAGAATAAGAAAAAAAACCCATCAGTTGTGATATTCTATACCTTCATATGTCTCTGATACATAAAGGATTTGAGTTTTATCCTATATAGAGCCTCTCTCTCTAAGAGTTTACTGTGCTCCACATAGTTTTAATTTCATAAATATGAACACTCATTACAAACTTTCCACAAGACCTTGGACTCTCACTGGGGCTTCCAGGCTGACTCCAGACTCTGTGACACAGATAATTTGTGAAGGAAGACCTTGTTATTTTTCTGTTTCCCTCTTTGTGCTTGGTTTGTGTTGCAAAAGCATAGCTAAAGGCCCAGATCTGAATGCTTGAATAGTTAATTAACTTCAGGTTCTGTTGCATTCAGAAGAGCCAGTCAGGTTCACGAATAGCACTGTTTCCTGAATGCAGCATTATATGATTCTTTTGGACTGCTGGTGACAAATGCTGTAACTGCAGAATATGTACCATTAATAATACACCTGCAATCACAAGTTTAATTTCTTGGGTCAACACTCAGCTAAGGACGGAAAGGCGTCCTTTTTGGGCAAGGCGAAGATGACAAACCCTTTGATCTCTGCCTATGATTTTTGTGTCAAGTTCTCATCACCCAGTTAAGTAAGAAATTGGGGTACATTTTATACCTCCTTGACCAGTATAGTGCGGATGGCCGTGGATGTGTGTGCGGTCAAACCTCCCATTCTGTGTAGTTGCATTGTATGGAATATTTCTTGGAAAGAGGGGTACTTGGCTTCTACAAAATCAATAAGAAGAAAAGACTGAGCACCTTTAACTTCACTCCAGGTTTCTCCCAGATGCCATAGCAACACCTCCATCTGCTTTTCGTGACCCTGTCACATACGGAGCTTTACATTTGCTTCCCTGTTTCATGTTCCCAACAGCTTTCTTTGGTTTTTCCTCCTACCTCTGGGATGGCAGTGTCACCCTTTGAGATCATTTGGCTCCTTCTGAAATCTGTCTAATTCACTTGCTACACATCACACGTCTCTGTGAGCAATCAATCAAATCTGCATTGTTGATAAGTGGCTTCACAAACGATAAAT
>VZTB01010994.1:80378-149913 GCA_013397245.1 Thryothorus ludovicianus
ATATATCTGTATATACCTATTTTGTTGATGTCATTGGTTGTTGCTTTTACTGGTTGCTGCCATACTGTTTGATTGATATTATATTACCGATTGAGGATAACAATTGCTAATAGCTGATTACCAATAAACTATATCTATTGATGCAGATTATACATATTATTATCTATTAGATATAATAGATCATATATGTTGTCTTTATTCATCATAAATATATTTACTAGTGGCAAATTTGTGGTAGTTTACTTGTTAAAAGGAATTTTTGTGGTACTTGTGTTATCTTGTAGTAAAGCAGAGAAATTTGAAAAATAAAGTCTCTGTCTTTTTGTGTATTGCTGAATCCTTTGAACCCATAGTCATGATGTCCACACACTCTCAGGCCAGGTAACCCTTTAGGTTCTGCCAACATGGCACTTTCCTAGTAATTCTAGGAAGCCAAAGAAAAAATTATAAAATTTGAAGATGATAGAGCTGCTTTTACGACCATTGTGAATCATATGGATTAGGTATAGTAGCATAGATAAGAACTGGAGAAATATATATAAAAAGAAACATGAAAACAGGATTTCTACTACAAACAACATAATACTTGCATTTTAAATTTAAAATGTGCGAAGTTTTTCTCTACAGAAGCATTTTTAAAATAAAATGTTCTCAAAAAAGTAGAGAAAAATCACTGGCAATTCAAGTTTAATTCATGCCTTTAAGTTTTTTTTCCTCTAATAAAGAGAAAAATATAAGAGCTGGATAGGATACTATATCTGGGAATCTAAGAATCTATAAAACACCAAATATTCTAATGATATGAACCAGTCTATGCAAAGTCATAATTCTGCACTTTAGAACAGAGCATGAGAAAAAAATCACAGTGTTTCCAGACTCAAGAGAGTGATAGAAAAATGTTACTGAAAAAACAGTACGATTAGCTGCCCCAGATTTTTGGGCCTTGTTGCTGCTGTGCAATGAAGTACATGTCTGCAGAAAAGCTTGGTTTCCACAAATAAGAATGACAGAATGACATTACACTACTCTTTTCTCTCATTAGAATCTAACAGCTGATGACCACATTCTACAGTTATTGAAACTATTTCACCTTTTACACGTGAAGATAGTCGAGTTTATAATTTTTTTTTCTAGGAAGATCTATCAACTACCAGCTACTATAGTGTAAATGGTCCATGTATCATGGCATTTAAAAGAACTGTAATAATTCTAATTTATACTGTCTTTTAGCAATATTTCAAGGTAACAAGCAGTAAATGAAAGGCCATTCTGAAGGAAATTTAGGGTTTTGTTCAATTTTTGAAATTATTTATTTAGTGGTATGAAAAAAATGCATATAAAACATTTGATGGTTTTGCTTGGGGAAAGAAAATATTGAAATTGTGTTGTTACGTTGCTTCACTTTACAAAGAAAGTCTCGAGCCAGGGATGAGAAGAAATGGAGAGAAGGACGTAAAGGCTGTAATCTGCAAAGTAACAGCAACTAGAATTCAGGCCATTTTTAAAACCACAGACTCAGAACAATTCTTGAATATTGAAGAATACAAGATCTGTCTTTGTGCAAGGATTCAGGAAATTTTCATGTCTAATTAAGCTAAAACTGGAATTATTTCTGCACAAATAAATTATGGTTTCTATATGTTTCCAGAGACCTCCTTCTACTCAGAGACCTCCTTCTACACAGGAGTCAGCTCCTCTGCTGGGACACATCATTGTGCAATCTAACTCCTTGAAGAAAAAAGTTATATTTACTAATCATAGCTCTCTTATTTAATTTTTTCAACAATGTTGTCCAGCGGTGCATTTTCTCCCTCTTTTCTCATTAAAAAAACAACAATAAAAAGAGGGGATTACTGTCCCAGTCATGTACAGTGCAACTGTATCATGAAGCAGTGAAAAGGGACCATATCCAGCTGTGTTTTAAGTGTTACACAGGTTTTGCATATGCATAGTTTGGAGACCCACCTGCTGAGTTAATACAAACAAAAAAATCATATAGTGCAGAACTTCTAAAGAGAAAACTATGACAATATATTATGCAGCATAAAACCAGAAAAGAACAACAGGATACAAAACCAGCTATTTGGAAAGCACATGAACAATGTAATAAAAATGTAATTAACTGAATACATTGTTTTCATTAAGTTATATTAGGATCAGTCCAACTCCTTCTACTTCCCCTTGATTTCTTAATACAGTATAAATATGAAAACTATGAAAGATTTAAAGACAGATGTGATGTTGATTTTGGTTCATTTTTTGTTCTGAAATGGGAATATGAAAAAGGAGTTGAGATTGTGAAACCATCACACAAATAGTGTAGAAGTGTATACATTATATCAATGAATATTAACTTAACTAGTAGATAAAATCTCTTTCAGTTTTACAGCTTTATTTTTGTGTTCAATCAAGATTGCCTTGTATTTACATTTATAGAAGTAATGACACCTATTTTCTGTCAACCAAGGAAGAATCTCTGTATCAGGTGAACTCTGCTAACTGGACAAAAAACCACTTTACCCTTCAAGTGATTATGAGATTTTGAAATGCATGTTTTAAGCAGTATTTTATATGATTCTTTGTCTTCTATTGATTATTATTTTCCTCTCCTTTGCCATTCATTACTTTGTAGTAATTTATAACATTATTTTCTTGGTTTTTTTTTCCATAACATTAGAAATGAAAACTCAGAGGATGATGTTATCACACACTATTATAATGGCAATTTCTTTTGCAACCCCTAAAATTGCTGAGATGTTATTCAACTTACTTCATGGTGGAAAGTTCAAAGAAGCAGAGAGAACACTGATATGATGGATATAGGACGGAGCTGAAGGGATATTGCAAAATTCTGATGCTTAGACCAATAGAGGATGAGAAAGTGATGCTTTTTTCTTCTTAGAGATAATTTTCCTATAATTGCATTTGAGCTGTCACATTTCACTCTATGGTGCCTTCCATGCACTTCCAGGGGTGCCACTGATACACCCAAGAAACAGAAAGCTGATTTCCTGGATTCTTCTGCTTTAGCAAGTTAGGCAAAATTTAAATTTAGATATAAGCTATAATTTAAAACTTTGGTTTAAATTCTGCGATGCTTACACATAGAAAAGAGCAACAGCTGGAATGTAAGACCACAGTTCGTGGTCAGGATTCATGCCTCCTAATTTTAGCTTTCAAAAAAAAGAATATCTATTATTGTTCACCACGGCTATCTTATAAAACCAGTGGAAAAGGAAAGGATTTGTCAAGAGTCCATTTTTGGCTCTTTAATATCTCTGAAGCCAATGGAAAGGCAGAAGCTCCTCTGCTGCCTAACTTGGATGCTCTGAATCATTTTCTAGAGGAGTCTCCAGCTGATCATGGAGTACTGTGAGATCTGCTGTTATTAGTCTCATTACAGAATATCCCCTGGGGCACACCTATAGATCACACTGTCATTTCTCTTACCTTAGTGCTCTGTTTTAAGACAAAATTAATTATCTGCTGGGGTGCCTTTCTATTTTCCATGAGTGTAAGATCTGGGTCCAGCTACCTTAGGCTAGATCATGCCTTTCAGGTGAACTGAACTGAAAGATCAGTACCACCCCACACATAAAATATGAAGTGCTAAAGAGAATCTGAACTGGAACTTCATTTAAGCTGATAATTCAACTTCACCAGAAAATCTAATCTCCGATTTTAAATCACGAGTTCTCTGTATTAACTCTTCAATACATTACAATATCCTTCATAATTCAGAAGAATTTTTGCAGTCCTTACATTAATAGTTATCTCAGCTTCCTCTCTAAAAATGGTTAAACCACAAGGTAAAAGTGAACTATGAAAGTTGTTGATTAATACTAAACTCTTGAAACTGTATTTAAATAATTTTTGAAAGACATAAGAAGAAAGCATACAGCAGTAAAATATGTTTATTCCACTAGAACAAGGTTGAATTCATTGAATATGTGAAACACATACTTTTCTTTACATTTTCTGTAGCTCTCTGATATTTGCTCTTTCATAAGTGAAGCTCTTACAAAATACAAAAGGCATCATCTTAGTCAGTTTAAATGCAGGGTAAACAGGTAATCCTATATAAAGTAGTTGAAGTAGCAGGAATTGCAAAAAGCATGTCTTTCAGGTACATTTAAAGATAAATTTCCTCTTCAGTTACTTTCAAAGGAAAACAAACCTGTTCACAAGTCTCATTCAGAGTTTTTGGATGCACAAAATTCCATAAATTGGCTTTTCTAATTGCAGAAAGCAAGTTATTAGAATAAATGGTGCAAGTGTTTACAAGTAAGAGTTCAATTTACTTTCTTTATATATTAATCCATATCATTAATTTATTTCTTATTGAGCTAAATGGAACTCTAGAGGTGGTACCCTAAAGCTGATGTCAATGTGATGAATTTCACTTTTAGTACCTCCTGGTACATTAAACATCTCATTCATTAAGACTATTACATATTTTATATGATTTTAATCATTAGCATCTGCAAATTCCTCTTATGGCCAAATACATGTGAGCAGCTATTCTTTTATTTTGGACTTCATGGAATTCTCAGTCTTAATATGGACTTGGAGAGGAAATTGCTGTAGTAGTGTCCTTCATGTGCACCATCCTTTTTTATTTTTTTTTTGCTCTTTTCATATATTTACTCACTTTATTGAACAAATTTGTTCACTTTATTGAGCAAATATACATTCAAATAGAAAAAATGGAGTTACAAATATAGCATTTGGATCTATCAAGAAGGAAAGTATTGTGCAATGAAGGAGTCTATCAGCTGGTGGTTCAAAGCCTATAATTATTAATAGTTTAGACCAGATTTCATTAAATTAGATTAGATTATGGCACATGAAATAAATGCTACTATTTTGATTCTTTTATCCATGTCTGCTGCTATAATAAGACATAATGATATTATACTGGATGTAAAGATTTTTAAATTTTATTTATTTTACATACTGGCTTACTTAAATCCTAAATTACTGCTATTATACTGAGAATAAAAAATTATTTAAGACTTTAACAAATGTTAATTCTTTAAAACTGATCATTCAGTGAATTTATCTATTGTCCTTTACCAAAACCAAAAGTGCTTAACAATTCAGTGGAGCAAAAATATCCAAAAATAAAAGTATTTTTCTATTGCATATAGAAATTATGGGATTAAGATTTTCCATAATTTTCAATAACAAATTTTCTTAATTATCATAAACTAGAATCAATTTTCTTTTATATTCCTGGAGAAACAATGCAATGCCTACTGTGTCAATGCTGTTGGCTCAAGGTCCCCAAAAACTGCTTGGTTGCACTAACTGGATTTAATAGCAAAATTAATTACATATCAGTGCAAAATTATTGTTTGGCACTTGTTACAGCTCCTGACAATGATTTAATTCAAACCTGCTGGAAGGGTGAAGCTATGTGGTCATGACCATTGGAGAATTGTGGGCAAAGATTTGCTAAGACACCATGCCTTGAATTTTACTCTTAAAATTCTTACCTGTGTAAGTCCAACAGTCAGAAAGTGGAAAAAAAGTTTTTTCTAAGTCAGCATACAATATTTGTGATTGTCTCAGAAGTAACAACTTTTTTGGTTTAATAGTAGATAGTTAAGGTGACTGTCCTCATTATGCCCTCTTACCAAGCTTGGCTCATGGAGTCATCTCTGAGCGTGTGAACTGAGGAGACACATCCCAGGAAGTTAAAAAAAAGCAATTTCACATCAGCATGGGATATCATCAGGCCTTAGATGTGGAAAAATTGAATTTCTACCCTGTCTTAAGGTTCAGCTTCTGAAATATTTGAACAGATATTATTTAATACAATGACATTCACATGTTTGTACACTCAGATATCACAGGGACAAAGCTCAAAGAGTATTTAGTGAGATAATGCAAGTATGGGAACCATATTGTTCTCCAAATTCACACAAATCTCAGTTCAGGGAAAACTTAGTGCAGAATTGATGCTACAAAATGTGGTGAGATGGAACACGATTTTCTTTATCATCAAGACATGCTGCAATGATATTAAGAGGCAGTGAAGAAATCTTGTTATGTCAATCCCAGACTATGTTTACACCATCTAACAAAAGAAGAAAGAAAACATCATCTTTCGAAACAAAAAAAAAAATTTTAACCTTTAAGAGTATAGATTGCCAGAAAAGAATATTGTATAGATTGTCCTTTTAGGCTTCTTAAATATGTGAAAGTATCTTTTGAATAGTAGGATTTTTAGTCACTTTTTCTTCCTGAGATAAAAAAGGCAAAAGAAGCAGTTGAGCTTTGGCTTGGTTTTTTTTTTCTTTATAAAGAGAAGATTAAAGGACTATTCAGATAAAATCTTAGCTTGTATTTTATCTTTGTTTCTTTTTTTGCCAGAAAGGGAAAAAAAAGATCATGTTATCTAGACTTTAAATGTAGAACAATCCTTTAAATCCTCATTATTCTAAAGATTATAAAGATTACAAGTTCATACAATATTTCCTGAAAACACACACAGAGAAATGACGCGAAAGTATCTAAATGAGGGACCAAGCTTTCTTTCAAATACTGAAAGAAAAAAGAGAAAAGACACATAGCATCAGTTATCTTTCTGACATTCTGTCCTCAAAGCTATATGATAGAGATGAACATGAATTAGAGAGAATGGCCTAAAAAGACTGTAAGTAGGTTTCTTAATACAAAATATGCAAATCTGCAGAGCACAGAATCAGCTGCATTTCCAAAGGTGCTCAGTACTGGAAAGATATAAAGAAAAGAGCATAAGAAAATTAAAATCCTGCTAAAATGGATGTGCAAGCTTTGCATTCCAAGCAATCGCTTTAAAATTCTGCATTTTCCGGTTTTACTTATGCAATTTATGACCATTTGAGGTCAATTTTTCTTTTGTTTCATATCACACATGACCCACACGCCACTGCTGTTTTTTTTTTTCCAAGGTTATTTCCAAATTTTTCTTTGAAAATTTATTTGCCAGTTCTGACAAGTTTTTCATTTTTCCAGCATTTGGACTTTTACTGAACTATTTTGCCTTGATGTTGCACAAGATAAAATGCACAGAACACGTGATAGCGGTAAAATAAACTGAGTTCATGTTCTCTTAAACTACACTTAAAAGGAAATGATTTGAAAGCAGTGAAGAAATGACTGTGTATCTTTGAACTACGATGTGTTTTTTCTAATACAGCCATCAGAAATGCCAGGTCATCCTGCTAAAACCAATTGCTTCTGGGATACCTTTCCATGCAAATTAACCAAAATGGTACCACCATGGAGGGAATAGGAGGAGTTTAAAAAAAGCAAAATTCTCTGAGCAACAAAAAAGTACAAAAGAGCAACATTATTTGCTACAGTTCTCAAACACCAAGTTGTTCTTGGCCTCTTTTTTCAGTCCTTATTCTGGATAAACTGAAATTCAGAACCCCACAATGTGAGGTAATGTTTTGAGAAAAATCCTGGTGTGGAGACTTGATGCCTGATTTATTAAGAAAATAAAGTATATTGATTGCCCTGAATGTATATCTCCTTATATAATTTAATTGGGCACTTTCTAAGCAAATCAAGAGGTAGAAATCTCAGAGACAGAAGATTTTGATACATTTTGTGAAAATTTCAAGGTAAGTAAAGGATGGAGACAAAGATAAGGAAAAGCCCGTTGAATAATTCCAAGAAGAAAATCACCACATATATTCTCTGAGGTACCAATAATACATCCTGACACAGAAATACTAAAAAAATAAAAGACGCAGCTAGCTCAGTATTGCACCACGGGACTTATTAAGGAGACCTAAACATAGTGTGTAGGAAATCGGCTGTCACTCATTCTGCATCTCGTGGGAATACCTTGGCTTTGAATAATTTTTCTGCTCAAAATTCTGAAAAAAGTAATCATTCTACTACACTCACTAGGGTGTTTTCTAAAAAGTCTTCTAGCATTGACGATTTTGTGTCTGTCAAAATTTATGGCTGATTTATATGTTTACAAAATCATGACACTATTTGAAATTAAAATAATTTATTTAAGATTTAAAAAATGCCATAGATGTGACAGGTGAAGTATGAAATCAGTTTGTATTACCCTCTGTTAAGAAATGTGATCAAACTTAAAAGTTTTTTCCTCTGTGATTCATGTTTTGGTTTTCTTAGAACAAGTGTGATAGAATGTTTGCTATCTATATTTTCCAGATATAGTATTGGAAAATTTTAATGGAAGAACTTAGAATTTATATTCTAATGATTTTTAATAGATTACATGATAGATTCAAATATATGCATACTACCTTTCCTTCTTTTTATTTGCATGTATTCTATATATAAAATGTTTTCATTGGGGTACACAATTATTTCGACTGAGGCTGTTTGTCTGTTTGCTATTTTTCTCTGGGGTTGGAGAGATTGTTAGCAGAGAGCTAATAACAAAACATTGTAGTTATTTTTGAAATTGCAGCCCCTTATCTCAATGACTAAGCTGGAAGCAGAAACAGAGTTTCTCAAGGAAGATTAAGTGGAAGCAACAGAACACCTGCTGAAAGGCTTCAAGACTTTTAGGTCTGCCAATAATTACTTGACTGAGAAGTCCAGAACTTTACAACAGGAAAGCCTTCACAATGACACTTGTAAAAAGGAAAGAGAGTACAAGGAAGGACTCTGCAAAGACACAGAGATCTTGAAAGGATTGAATAAAACTTTAAGTAATGTCGACGTTTTGAGATCGAATTTTTAGTGGAAACTTTTATTGCTTTTCCAAAAGGCAATGTACTTCCTGAGCTTCTCTATGAGTTGTCTGTGGCTTTTAGATATCTTTTGGCTACTTTGGTCTTGATTTCACTGCTGTATTGTCCCTGAGATTATTTTTAAAGAATAATCTGCAGAATCACATTTTGGTGGAACTCTGGAAGCAGGAAAGAACTACTCACTTTGCAGCAGAACTGGCATAGGAGGAGATGGCATCAGGTTTTGTAGATAGCCAACAGAGAGAGTCTCATCTGTTTGACAGTGACTCTGCAGACCAGGATGATGCCCATGAGCCCACAGATGCCTAACCCTGGTAAATTTGAACAAGCCAACTTGATCAGGTATGTACTGAGATAGCTGATTCAGTATTATGGTATTACAAATTTCATGCTACCATTAATTACTCTATGTCCTCTAAAAGTCTTTAAAAATCTCAAAATTTTAAACAAAAAATGTTGTTCGAATAAAATACATCTGTCTTTACTATCTGAATACCTGTTTTTCATTAAGTTTCTTCCTACTCCTTTAAACATCAGCCCTCAATTTATTGTTACAGTTTATGCAGAAATTAATTCCAGCACATGCTTCTTTTTCTTGCTATTAGACACATGCTGTGTGTGTGAGTTCTTCAGTAATGATCCTTATTCCTTTTTCAGATGCATAATAATGACATGTTCTGCTGGAAGGGGCTAAAATGGTTTGTTGGTATGTTGAGGGGTTTTTTTTTCCAAATTGTATTTAGTTCTCCTTAATGGAAATTGAACCTTTATGTGGTTTTATAGGAATTTCCAGAACTTCTTGGATCTATGTCATAAATACTTACAGAAGCAATGTGCAGAAAGATGAGTAACAGAACGTAAGTAATGACCATTTCCAAATAATACAAATTCCATGATCAGATCATTGCTATTCCTAATTTAACAGCATAACAGACACTCATTAAAATATATTTTCTTCTTTTTCCTTTTCAGAAGACAACAAAACACCACTACAAAGAGCCAAACTGACAGCAGTGGAATTAATTTTGTCTGCCTGGTAGGTAAAGGGCAGCAACCAAGCTGGATTTCTTTAAATTTTAGTACTTTTGTCAGGCTTGTCTTTTTCCTCTGCTCTATGCAATGGCTCTTTGTCCATTGACATTAATTGTGACATTTCCATTTACTCCAAAGACCTTTAGTTCAACTCTTAAACACAGGAACTAACTGCATGCTAATTACCATCTCAGTAACATGTAAATATACTAAATTATGTTTGCCAAAATAAAAAGTAGAAGAAGAAAAGACATTATTTCAGATTGTTGCCTAAGACAAGTCCTATTCTTGAATCTTCCACTTATTTCTAGCAATTCTAAGTACTTCAAGGAACATTATTTTTGAATAGGTACTGCTAAGAAGTGGGAACTACAACTCATTAAAAATAACTTGGGTCTTGCAAGAGTGGGTTAGAAGAATGATTAACTGCATTGACATCAAGGAAGAAAAATTTGTGTAAGAGCAAATCTAGCCCATCTGTGAATAGAAAAGGTTTTTAGGATAACAATTATCCTATTCCTTCAATTTTTCAGGGAAGGAGTTGAACTATTTTAGATGTAGGAGTAACTCTCTGGAGAGCTCTTTACTAGCTAAGGGTGATTGGGAGGGAGGGAGGGAGAGAAGAAGGGAAAGGAGTTCACATTTTTTCCCCTGTCTCTGAAGTAAAAAATATACATCCTTCAACAATTTTAGAAAGCACATTACATGAACAAGAATTTTTGTAATTTTAACTGTATTAAAATATAAATTTTAATTGAATAAAAATGTTAATATCGAAAAAACTAACCAATTTCAGATAACTCAGATGCAAACAGTGTCAGCTTCCACAAACACACTAAGACAGACATTCCCCCTTTCCTATTAAATCCACATATGGATGGATTGACACACCAATTTGAGTGGTGTAATTGATATATTCAAAGGACAGGAAGCCATCCAGAGGGCTCTAGACTAGCTCAAGAAGTGGACCAATGGAAACCTCATGAGGTCCAATAAGGCCATACACAAGGTCACATATCCTTTTCTCCTGCATTGCCAGGTTTAACTCCACCCCTTATTTCCAATCCCTCTCTTTATCCCTACAGGTTACCCTCAGTCCTTTCAGCAAGCAAAAAATGAGGAAGGGAACACTATGGTCTATACTCAGCTGTTTTTCTCTGACATTCCCATCCTCTCACACCTTTCCTCTGCTTCAGTATGAGTTCTACCACCAGCTGCAATGCTTCAGAAAAATCTTCCCTAGAGCAGGTTTTTCTTTGGTGGAAGGGAATAAACACTCTGCCACAGAGCAGCTCCTCACTCCCCTCATCTGAGACCAGTGTTTTTCCTGCTGTTTTCACTACTTTTATTCATCCCCCCACTCTCAGTTTGTTGTTCTGCCCTTTCTCAAATACAGTACCACAGGATCTGTCGCTGTGGCTGAGAGGCTCTGCTGTGCCCTGTGTGTGCTGGCTGGAACCATCCATGTCCAGCCTGGACAGCCTCAGCCCCTCCTCACAGAGATTGCCCTGCAGCCAGCACCTCACCACACACACACAGTGCAAAGAGATACACAAACTCCTTGGGAAGTTGCAGAGAGCCATGTCTCAGAATTCTGGGAGAATAAGTCAGAATCCCATTATCTGCTTGATTCCTTTAAATATGTATGAAAACAAGAAACTTGTTTTGAACTAGATTTACTGTACTATTGTATTATTTGCAGGTAAGTTACACTGTCTATTGCCATGAAGAAGAGAAAATTAATTTATTGTTGTCTTGCCTAACAACGCTTGACATATCCATTGAAATCAGAGAATATAGAGTTGGTGGTGTTCACTGAGAAATTTCTTCTTAATACGTAACGAAAACATTCAAGTGATTACAGATTTTTTGCAAACATGCCTGTTGAGATTTGTATAAAATCAGATGTGTAACAGAGTTAATTTTTTTTTCAGGGAGGGGAAATTGAACACAATACAGAAGATGGATATCAACTAGTATCTCATTTTTAAATGCAATGGCTTGAAAAATGAGGCAATTAAGGTTTGCTTATGAACAATTAGCTGTGAGATCATGAACTGCTCAGATGAGCAAAAAAAGTAAATAAGGTATATGTATAGAGGATATAAGAAAAACAATAGATTTTTGAACCAAGGAAGCATAATTACATAGGAAATTACCCTGAAGAAATTCCTATATGATTAACAGGCAAAATAGCTGAAATCTACCAACAGTTTGCAGGAGGACATATGAAACATGTGAGATGGTTTTAGGAACTCCCTTTCAGGGAAGTTCTTGGTTCCTCCAGGCTGCTGAGACATCATCAGCCTTTGTTGATGCAGCTCTGTGAAGGCATCTGGTTGTACCAAACACCAATTTCATTTGAATGTACTTGCTACCATAATAATACATTATTCCTTGAGCTCTTCTTACAGCACTGGGTCTCTTGGGCTCTCAAATGGTGACATCTTTGTGATCTGAGTTTGTTCAGAGGGTTCCATACAGTCTCTGCTCTTCCCATAGAATCTATTGTGGTCATTGCACATACAAATTAAAACAGCTGTATGAATGAACATAGCAACCTGTAATGTTTGAGTTGCAGTCTCATATATAAGAATTTAAAATCATCTACAGGGCAAAAATTATATAGAATGATACAGATTCTTTTTTTCAACAAAAACACATATTCCAAAATAATGGAAGTGAACTGGAAAATAATTGACTTCTACTTAAATTCCATTAGTTCTGCATAATCTTGGAAAAAAAATTATATGGAAAACGCAGCAAAATATAATTTCTCATCAGCACAATTCAAAGATTGGTTTTCTTATTCAATAACAATATTATTAAAATTCAAATTGACTTAATGCAGCTGAAAAATGAGCTAAATTAAGGACTTTTTCTCTTCCTTTCTGTGTTACAAAGGCACAGACAGTCTTAAGGATGAGCTTAAAAGGAACAGATGAAAAGTTTTGGTTGGGTGCCAAGTAGTACTTCTTCCCAAAATTAACTGTTCTGAAAAAATAAGAAACAAAATAAATTTTAGCAACTCTTAAAGCAAATTCAGAGTTGAAGAACCATTGTTTTGTTACTTACTTTCTTTGCCTTAGGGAACAAAATGCTTAGGCAAACAACCTAACCACAATTAACTGGGCTATTAAAAAAGAAAACCAATTTAAACATATAGGCAATAAACAAAATTATTTCATTACAAGCCTATTCTTATGTCCAAAGAGAGGCAAGGCTGAAGATGTGTTCCAAGCAGGTATACACACACACACAGAGCCCATATACATCCTACATATGCATTCATACATACCTATCTACTATCTATATACATATATATACACGTATATATCCACAGAGCACTCACATGAACACAGGGTGCACCAACCCTCTTTCCCTCTCTGGCTGGACAGCACAGAGGTCCAGTGATGAGAAATCTATATCCATATATACAGTGTGGGTCTCTCAGTGCTGCATTAACTCAGCCTTCCCAGTGTTGACATCCAGTTATTAAAATTTTTAGAGTGATGCCTCTGCCTGAATCAAGGTGCACACTAGACTATATGCCAAAGTCAAGAGCATGAATTTTATCCAACAGTAAATGTGAAAGTGAGAGAGAGTGTATGTGAAAGACATAGAAAAGAGGTGGGGGGAGATAAAGGTAGTGATAGAGACAGATCAAGTAGAAAATATCACCATGCTGTGGATTCTAACAGCATCCCATTGATCCCCTCCATCAAGTCCTCTTGGTGGTGAAGGTCCCCTCTCCAAAACAGATTCCAATGAATTAATATACATTTGGGCAAGGTGTGAATGCCCAGGCACCTCTCCTGGGGCAGGGGTAGTCACACAGTCTATTGTGACAGACTCTGGATCACGTTGCAGCACTTTGCACCACGTGCAGTGCTCTGGTGCAAAGTCTCAGGAATGAGTCTGGGGAGCACTCTGGGGGGATCTTTGATGGATTAAGACACCACCTCAGCTGCCTCTCACATCCTGGAATATCCTGGAATGAGACCTTCCCAGGGTGGGGTGTTTTACAGTTGATTCAGTTTGTATAAGGGCGGATGGGTGTTCACTCTCTCTGACCAAAGATTTTGCCACACACCCAAAATTCTCCTCCTCTCCCCGAGGTTGTGGGGAAGTACATGTGAACATGGCCTCAGCAGATGGGGCTGCGGGCTACAGACTCCTCCACCCTAAATGCAGCCAGGGATGACTTTCAGGACAGCTGCTTGGTTTAGCTTTTTTGTGGATGTATTCTTCCTTCTTCCTCAGCCTTTTTTCCTTCTCCCTAGACCTGGGAAGATTGAACAATCACTTTTATTTTATCTAAAATTCCCTTAAATAGCTTGAATCATAATCCAAAGTTTCAGTCAGGGGGCATCTTCAGGGAAGCGTGGGCTTTGGTGGTTGCAGCTTCTTTATACAGTTTGCCATAATGGACAAAAATCCTTCATAACAATGTTTGAGCCATGAACCATAACATTTCAGTCTCTGACAACCTGTTGCTGACCCTGGTTTCCAATCTTTCCAGTTGTCAGCACCCAGACATACATGCCCCGAGTCATTGCTCCATTCCAGTTGCTGGTCACAGAAATACATCTGGCCTAAAAGAATTTATTAGTGGAATATCAGTCTTACATCAAGACTAGTGAACTCTGTTGATTGCAGGCAACCTTAAACAGTTATTATGTAGAAGAATGTAAGTGAAAGGCAGATTATTTTCACTAAAGGTTACACACAATGTGACTTTTAAAACTTAATTGCAATGGCAAATACCAACTGCAAATCAGAAAAAGACCTCTGTTTTCCTGCCATCAGCCCCAAGTTCCCCATATCAATACTCAGAATTGCTCCTCTGTGCACAGCACAAGCATTTACCTCACACCAGGACAAGATCAGAGTTAGATCCACATACTGGAGTTTCTTGCCTCAGGTTTCCTGAGGGAACTGACCTATTGAACATTCTCAGAGTGCAAGTAGTAAACGTGGATGAAATTGCAGCCAGTGTTTTCGATAAAAATTTCTGTGTATGGCAGCAGCCTTTCATAGGTGGTTGTGGCTGGCTCATCTTCCCAAGAAACAACAAACTCAAACTTTCCTGCCAAGAATATTCAAAGTCTAGTCCTGTCCTACAGCTATGATAAAAGGATTAAACAATACTTCTTCTTTGCAATACTATAAGAGAAGAAATTAATTTAAAATTCACTGAATCAGAGGTATTATGAGTTGATAAACAAGTAATTTGAATCCACTCAAATCCTCTCATTCTCACAAAAGAATGGTAAATCATGGACACAAAGTTCTACCTAAGCAGATTTGTGGATTTTATCCAGTGACTCATTAACATAAAACACAGCAATCCTAAGGCTGGGAGTTAAGTGGTGTTTTTTAGCTTTTCTAAAAGTCCTTATTATATCCAGTTATTAGTTCTCTGAATAAAAGAATATCTCAATTCACTTTTCAAGAATGTTGTGAGACATGAGCCCACAGACATTTCAGAAAGCTTTTGATTCTGCTACCCATTTTTCTAAATTTTCAATTGCACCATATTCTAGCAGTCCGTGTTTTAGTTATTACAGCAGTTGCTGACTGGCTTGCCAGGTGTTGTACAACACTAAGCCTGGCCAGTCACCACTCACCTCTGTGAGGCAAGATGTAAGTGTCCACAACAGTATTGACCCCCTTGATTTCCTGTCCACTTCCCATGACTACTCAGGACTTTGTGATTAACAACCTAACATGTACCTCTGCCTGTTGTTTCTTATTTTGAATGTAAGAGTATTTTTATATTGCACTGCTGCTGAATTGTTAAAATTTTGTGTCTTTCAGTAATAACATTTTAGTGTTTAACCTTTTCCCAACAGCATTAGTATTTTCATTTAAAGTTAACATTTTTAGAGGTGCACTGATTTCATCATGTGTGTAAGATTCTGGCACCTCATTATGAAATGTTTTCCTACAAACTCTCTCTGTATAGCAATTTTAAGGAAAATAATGAATATTTTTGCCATACACTTCTCATTTCTGAAATCTCTGTCCTTGCATAAATCCTTTGCCTTTTTTTTTAACTTCTCTCTCCCATTTCCCAGTGTTATCAGGAAGGTAGTTTTGCATCAGATTCTAAATGTATCTGTCCTAGCTACAAGTTTATTTCTTTGATGGAAGTAAAGATGAAATAGAAACTGTTTGTAATGACTTTGCAGTTTTTAACATGAAATGCATGAGAGGCAAATGTGTGGTATCCATCTAATGAAAGTAAAAAATAGAAGGATATAAAAAAATAAAACCACAGCTGAACTTCAGCTTCTAGAAAGAATATTTGCATAATATATAAGGCAATAAACTCCTACAAGAGAACAAGGTGATGAATAAGAGCATACAAGGATCTGCTGAAATCAGGAAATGCCAAACCCATTTTGTTTGTTTTGTCACAGGGTAACACACATTGTGAATCCTGGAAGAACAATGGATGTCAAATATCTTGATGTTAGTAAGGCTTTTGACATTGTTTCACATGACATTTCATAAACAAATTTAAGAATTCTTGTTACAAATTTAGGAATCCTTGTTTTCAGAAAGAATGGAATGCATACTGGTAGGAAAGACAGGGATTATAAGGTACATTCAGGCAGAGATTATCAAAGAGAATGGCAGGCTACCACAACAATCTGTTCTAATTTTCAGCACTATTTTAAAATATCTGTGTTTTAGATAACAATAATTTAAGAAGAGAGGCTGGCATGTTGCAGAACAATAGTAATATAAGTACTAGAGACTAGGCTAAAGTATGAAATATTTTCAAAATATTGAGATATGATCTTAAAAAGATTGGATGCTGTTCAAATAAGGGACAAGCACGAGATCACTTACAAATAATGAAGAAAAAAATCTAATTATTCTAATAGATCAGATTGTGAAAATGTAAATGACAAGAGACATCACAGACAGGATCCAGATGAGGCAAGTCTAAAAATAAATGTATATGTGGAAAGCATTGGTGATGTATGCAGTACTGGCCACCCAAATTTTGAAAATATTTACTCATACTGAAGTAGATTTGACACAATAATGCTTCTAGAAACATGTGGGGAAAAGGCTGACTGTTTTGAAGGAGAAAAATGGTTTTCCTTCTTTTACCTGCAAAACAAAGGGTAAGAAAAGATATAGCTGAGGTGATAAATCACTTTCCACAGTCTACATTATGTGCATAAACTTCAGGGTAAAAAAAAAGCCTTACTTTAGGTAAAGGATGATGTTGACACAAGAAAATGATGAATTTAATCTGCCCACAAATTAAATTGGATGGTAAATTATAACAGTTCTAACCATCAGAGGAGTGACATTTAGGGAGAAGAGGGGAGGGGGAAGAGGGAATTCAAACCTAATAAGCTGATTAAGTTCTATCTTGAAGCTAGTTAAAGGAACTGTGATGAAGCAATTGCCTGCTAGAGCAGCTGGGACTGGTCTTTATGCTTCAGGAGAACCCTTCCTGTTCCAAAATTCTTCATCTTACATCTAAGTGTGTACAGTAGCTGTTGAACTTCTTTTAGCAGTATGCACCTAAAAATCTGTGTTCTTTGCTACTCCCCATCACCACTCTGTGAGAGCAGTCTGGAGCCAGGTCTCTGACACTCCACAGGCTGCAGGGGATAGCATCCTTTGATCCTTTGGCATCTCACCACCATCCTGACCAGCAGCACTGAGCAGCAGCTCTGGCCCCCTGTGCACTCCATCCCATGGCAATCTCTGCAATAACTGCCTTGCATCAGCTGTCACATCTGATGGCAGCACTCCTGATTGTGTGTGCTTCCCTTGAATAGGAAGTCAGATATGAATCTGCTGGTCTACCAGAGAGAGGCTTGTTCAGTTCCTTCTGGCTCAGCAGAATATTTCACACATCATGTTTTGGTTCCAGTTGCAGCCCAGCAGCTTTCTGCTGCGCTGTGAGCCAAAGGTGCCTGAGTGTGCCCTCCTGGGCACAGAATACACACCAAGGAGATCTGTGCCACTGCAGTTGGACAGTTTTTGGTGAGCAGGATACACAGACTAAAAGCAAGGAAGTGAATGGTGTCACAGAGGAAGCTGCTTATTGATTATGTTACCTGATCTTCTCAGTTAACATTTCTGCTGTGGAATTAGCTGAACATTTGAGAGGGTTGGAACAAGTTGCCATTGCAATTAAGGAAGAGCTCCTTCAGCTGTCCCTTCAGGTCAGAAATTTACAGTCAAGTATTTGTTCCTTTTGTTTCGATTTTGAGGAGAGTGACTTATGCAAGAAGTATTTTTTTATTTTCAGTTCAAGTGGCATTAGAAAGTTCAGAGAGATGATACTTTTGAAGTTTGAGAACTTTCTGAACATTAATGAATAATTAGTTTCTCAAAAATATATATTTTTAATAAGCATCCATTGTTAAATTGTTACAACAACGAAAATATTAACTCTCCTTGTTGTATCAAAATGCAGAATTTCTTACTAGATATGTAACTTGCAAATGTAGAACTCAAAAATATATCCTTAAAAATATAAGAAGTGAACAAAATGCAAATACATTGGACATAGCCAGAACATGTTCAATACAGGTAGTCTTTAAAAACAAAGACATTGAAATAAAAAAATTATATTCAATAAAATATTCCTGAAGTCTTTTGGAGGAATTTAAACTAATGTATCTCAAAGTTGAGGACACTATTTGTTGCTTCTGAGGCTACAGTTAGAAATTTTTCATTCTTACATTCTATACCTCAAACATTTCAAAGTTTAAAGTGCAGATTTATCACTATTTCATGCCAAGTTATTCCCAGTAATGAAAAAAAATACACACACACACACAAGTAACTATGCACATATTTCAAAGTATAAATGGAAAGCATAAAGAACCTTTAAACAAAAGAGTTGTTCTGAACTTATATTTCTAAGGTTCTAGAACTAGGAATTTTCATTGCACACACCAAGACTCTGCCATATTGACAGAAAATGGAAGTCTCCAAGAATACCTGCAACTAGACTGATGTGTAATATAGTTTAAAAAGGAATCAAAATAATTATTTGGAGTACCACAATTTCAAGGAGAACACATGCATAGGTACATGGTAAGAGAGAGAATTATCTCAAAACTGTCAGTAATAACAAACTGAGTGTTGCAATATTCAACACTGCAACAGATCTGATTAATATATAATTTGATAGTCTATGTTTAGATTGTCCATCCATACATGCACTGAGAAATGGCAATAGCTCTGAGGATTGGTTGGTCACTGGAATAGGCTCTCCAGGAAAGTGGTCATGGCAGCAAGCCCTGCCAGAATTTACAGAGTGACTGGATGATGCTTTGAGTTTTAGGCAGCCCTGAGAGGAGTAGGGAGTTGGACCTGATTATCCTTATGAGTCCGTTGCAATTTGAAACACTTTATGATCCTATGATTCAATAGTGAATTCTCATGTTTTCCAGAGAAGGAAGAGAAATTATCTTTTAATCTCATTTCTCAATATATCCTCTAGATATATCCTCTATCCTCAATGTATCCTCTAGATAAAAAAAAAAAAAAAAAGTAAAGGAAAATATATAGCTTGGAACATCTGAGAACTCTAGTGGTATTCATATGGCATAAACACAGTGCAAAAAATACCAAAATTCCTGTTAAAACCACAGATAACTAAGCTACCATTATTGTCCTGTTTAAATAGTATATACTTTTTGTCAAGAATTAATAGAAAATATAGAAGAACGGAATGTTTTCATAGATATGCTGGGGTAAGTAAAGAATTTTTCTCTTATATACACCTTGTAAAATAGGTCCGAGAGGAAAGTCCAAAATAGTGTAAGAGAACAGGGTGTAAATGTGAGAGACTGCACTTCTTGAACACAGTATATTTTCACAGACAGGTGTTTTTTAAAAAAAGTACTTTGAAAAATTATTTGATTCATGGAATGTTTATGCTCTTCAGAGTTCCCTTGTTGGAATCTACGTCTCTTGAAGCAAATGATAAATCTCCCATTCATTCAACCGTGCACTGAGAGTTTTTGCAAATCCTCCTCAGAACACGCTGTTCTCAGACCATGCTTTGAGGAGCTGCCTAATCTGGCAGCCTGACAGAGGGAAGATGCTGCAGCTTTGTGCTTCCAAAACCAGCTTCCCAATAGGCACATGTACACACACGTACCCAGGACATGCACACATGTGCACCCCTGTGTACATGCAGATCAAAAGAGACAAAAACCACAGCATTTAGGAAATCCTCAACAGCACAGGACCCATCCTGTTCCCCTTTCTGGCTAATCACAATGAAAGCCTGTTAGTGGAAAATGGGCACATATAACCTGTAGTTCCCCAGAAGATGAGCTCAAGCGCTCAGGCTGCCCATAGCTGCCCTGGATCACAGCCTTCCCAGCTGCTGGCACCTAAACAGAGAAGCCTCTGAGACCACAGCTCCACTCCAGTTGCTGATACTCTAGCCTGCATGCAGAGACATTCTGACACATTCCCACATACTGTACAGATTGCTCCAGTAACCATCTTTACACATGCAGCTTGTTCATTAGCTGGCCCTAGACCCCTGACCCAGCTGCCTCACACACAGACATATGAAAGCCATGCTCTACTACCTGGTTCAAAACTATGAACCCACCTGGTGATATGGCCACCTCAGACTCTGTGCTTTCTCCAGCACCTGGCATGACCCTACTGTCCCTGTGGTAGCCAACTTTCAGACTCCCTGGTCTCACCAGGATCCAGCCCAGACTCTGTGGCCACTCTGACACCCAGATGCTGAACCTCTTCTTTTTGGCTGGTCCACCTCTATGGACACAGGTGATTACACTCTGAAGCACACACCTGAACACAATGAACCCCTTTTGTGATCTCTTCAGTTCCTCCCACCTCAGACACACAGACACTGAGACTCCTGCTGCTGCACTCAAATCCCCAGACACACATGCACATGGGACAGAAATACCTGCACCTGGGAAAATAGAAAATGAGTGTAATGAGAGGACAAGACAAATTATTTGTAATGTTCCTTGCCTTTGATTACAGAAGGCTTTTCTTGACATCCAGTAATTCCTCCCATATTTCCAAAAGCTGTCATTGCCTCCCACTGATTGAAGGAAGGATTAGGTAGGTGGCCATCCTGTGACCCTTAGGGAGCATCCACCTCATGGTCTCCCTTTGCTCTGATGAGGCTGTTGAAGTTCTCCTAACTGTCATTGCTCCTCTGGGCTCCTTTGTGTGCATGGACATGTGGCTCTAATCACATTAAGAAATCATTACATACCCAGCTCTGCTTTCTGGTGCTTGCCTTTGTCTCTTTTTTTGTGCCATCTACACTTTTCTCTCCAAGTTTTGTGTATATCACTACCTCGAGGCTGAGAGTGGTTTTCCTGCAACTGACAATGAGGTGCTAGTGTACTCTGTAACAGAGACACTGCAGCTGATAAAGCTGCAGGAATGGGTATGACAGAAGAGAAGTTTAGAAACTAGCCTGGTACAGTTCCATTACTTTCATCATGAAAGCAGACTATTAAAAAGCTACAAAATAAATCACCATGAAAAATACTGAGCAGAAAAGGAGGGGGAAAAGGGACAGTAAGTTTACAGGATGAAATTTATCCAAAGTTATTCTGCAGCACTTTACAAATTATTTACACAGTTATGAGTGTGCTTCAGACTATATCAGGAATATTTGCAACTATAATGGGGAGGAGTTATTTTACAGATTATAAAATGACACTAAGCCTCCCAGAATATTATTCCTATAGGACCTGCCTGCTTAAGACCAACTGCATTGAAGGTCAGCACAGGAAATAAATAATATGAAGGAGTTGCCTGTTTTTTTCAGAAGACTGAGTTGCTCTAGTCATCTGTTTTATTACTACGTAAACCTAATATTTTCACAAGGTGGACATACCTTATGTATGATAACACAAACACTGAACCATTTTCTTTGTCAGCTCTAAAATCTCAACTTTATTTCCTTCTCTATCTCTGAAAGATAAAACTGTTCCTCAGTAATGGAGAAAAGATAATTGAATTTTGAACAAGAGGAAAATTTAGTCAAAGGTGCAAAACTGCTTAAAGTCAATAGAGTACTGTCCATAGACATTTCACAGGTGATAATGAAAAAGAAACAATGAAATTACTTGCACTTAATGCAGTAGAGACTGTGGAATAAAAGTGACCTAGAAACATATTTAACAAAATCATAGAGATTAAGGTATAGCTATAAGGGAGTTTCAAGTGATGAGTATGCTCACTTAAATCAATTTAAAAACAAATCTGAAACTACATTAATTAAAATTACAGTAGTATTAATTCTGAAATGACCACACTAGAAAAATCTTTAAACTTCCATTGATACCACCACTCTAGCTGAAATTCCACTGACATTCTCTTTATTAATGCTCTTCAGATGATGTTAATATTTCTGCAGCTTCAGACTGAAATTTAGCCTGCCAATTGAGGACATTTAAATAGCTCTACTTAGCTATTTTTCATTTTCATTTTGCAATTGGCAAAACATTAAATTTTTGAGATTTCAAGCACGTTTATGGCATCTTAATTCTGAAAAGTAAAATTTGGTCGACGGACTGAAAAACTTCAGTTGCTTTACTTAATTGTATTACTTTTCTAAACCACAGCTGCATAAGAGGCTTTCAAAGGAGCTCTTGAACACGCAGTTGAAGCTGCTTAGCACAACATTTGTCCATTGTATCTTTGGAGCATCATTGCTGTGCTTAAACACGAATAGGCAGAATATGTATTTGCACAACTCCTGGGGTTTTGGGGATTTTTGCCCGTCTAAAATGGTTACACAACACTGGAACATTTTCATAGGTTCGTCCGAGGTAAATGTTGGAGCTGTTGTTCCAACTCTGCCCTTATTATCTTGATGCATGGTAGAAACATTGTAGTATTCTGTGCAGTGACCTGATTAGTACAGCATAGGCAGAAGATTGAGGGAAAATTGTAGTGAAAAGTGATAATTTCTACTAGTTTTTTTAAGTGTACAATAGACATTACTAGCTCTAGATATGGTAGGAAAAAAGAAAAGTACTTTTTGTCATCCTGTCAACTTGATTCAAGAGTAAACACAAAACAATTCAAGTGCTTTCTATGATATAAAAATTTTTATTTTAAGATGTTTTGCACAAGTCTGTGCCAAGAGTTGTTTGAGAGAGTATTATGAACATCACATGGACTGGTTGTTTTGTTGTGTAGTTTCTGATATGACACAGGGTTGATTTTTATTTAAGAGTTTACAGCTGATTTCGTGGAGTTCACATACTAAGGAATGCAAACCTTTGTCAGATACCATTATTCTGAGCATGTCCTGAAGATTGTCTAGCAATAAATTAAAATGAGGTGAAAATGAGGGAGAGGCATAAGGCCTCATCAGAGTTGAAACACTTTTTAAATAAACAGGGGATGTGAAGAAATTTTAAACAGTAAATTTTTTTCTCTGGTATTGGAAGTTAGTAACATAAGGGTTAATAAGCAGAAGTTACCTTTGTTTCTGACAATAAGTGGGTCTGAAATACTGGATCAAAAAGGCATTTTTATCCTCAGGAGATCTTCCTTAGTATTCTATATCCTATCTGGGCTATGAGTAAATCTTTCTTGCTTGACACCTCATTCTTCTGTGTGCTGGCATGCTGAGATGTCCCTTTAAGGCTCCAGCTCTCTCAGTGCAGCATGTGTTCTTCACTGCAGAGTGACACAGATTCAGTGGAAGTGTTGAAAAAGCAGCACTTTTGATAGACTGCATTTTCTCTAAAAATGAGAACCGTGTGAATACCTGCTTTTTCAGTGGGTAAGCTATGGGACCTGTGTTTCTAATAATACAAAAGGTGATATTATATCTTCCTTATATTGGGATCTCTTCTGCTTTTTACAGGCTCTCAGATTTAGGAGGATTAATGAACACTGGACTTCAAGAGTAAAAAGGCACCCAGACCTTTACTGATAAAATCTAATTCTCTGTATTTCCAATGGGGAAGCTCTAGGCAGCAATTAACCTGTGAGCTGATATTGTGCAACACTATTCAGAGACACCCAACTCCACAAATGGACTGAACAGAGGAAGTTTTGGTACTTAACCTTCTCAGAATTTCATTCTGTGCCTGCCTCAGAAGCCCTTTGGCCATGTTGCACAGATATCTATGAAGCTCTGTATACAGCTGCTTCCTCTTGGAAGCATTAGGAGTTAGGCTCAGCAGCATTTATAGATCACAGGTCATAGAAAGGTTTGGGTTGGGAGGTACCTTAAAGATCATCTACTCCCAAGCCTCCTGCTGTGGGCACGTACATCTTCCACCAGATCAGTTGTTGCTCAGAGCCCCAACTCACCTGGCCTTGAGCACTTTCAGGGACGGGGCAGACACCTGTTCCAGTGCTTCACTACCTTTACAGTAAATAATTTAATCCTAATGTCTAATTCAAAACAATCTTTTTCAATTTAAAGTCATTGCCCTTTGTTCCGTCACTACATGCTCTCGCAAATCTATACTTCTTGTAGGCTCCCTTCAGATTTGTCACCCTAAATCCTTCTTTTCTCCAGGCTGAACAATCTCAACTGCCCAGTCTTTCTTCCTAGGAGACATGTTTCATCCTGTCCGTCATCTTAGTGGCCTTCCTCTGGACTCAAAACTTGTATTCTGAACTTCTCATAAATTAATAGTTATGAACCTAAACAATCCAGAGACATTCTTGCTTACAAAGGAAATTTGTAATGTTGCTAATTAATTCTTGTAATTCCATCCCACCTTTCAGTCCTGTAAAAAATTTATGCCATTGGCTGGCATTTGTTGTCTCTATTTGCATCGAACCTTGTACTATTTTATGACTTCTTCATGCCAGCAAGAGGTTTGTAAGAAACTCACAACAAAGCTTAATTCAACGTGATTTGAAAATTTGTTCAGCTATAGGGACTACACACTATTCTGTTATTATTATGCAAACCTACTGTTCATGAATATTCCCAGCTACTAGATCTAATAGGAAGAAGTCTATAACTGGATTGATTTTCCTCACTGAAATTTTAAAAGTGTCTACTGAACTACCAGTTCAGGAATATTTAAAGATTTTGAGACATTTAGAGGAACTTTTTATTTATTTAATTTATTATCACTAGAAGAAGTAAAAAATATGAAAAGTCAGATAATCTGAAAAAAAAAAGAATCTATTTTTCCTGGATTTCTAAAGAGGTATGGAAGCACAAGCCCAAAATAAAATAAAAAAAACCCAAATCAAAATAAAAACCCAAACCAAAATAATAAATGAAAAGCACACCCCAAACCAATCAAACTCATAAGTAGTAATAATACAATTTGGAAGAATTCTCAGATTTAAAAAAAGTCCCCAAATCTTTTGAGTAATCCATGACCTGTCATGATGACTTTAAAAGACATTGACAAAGATAACTCTTTACGAGTAATGTGCCAGTTGTTTTGAGAGGCCCTGATTATAAAAGTTCCATTTTAAGAGTTGATATCTAACATGTAAATTTAAAGGATCTTCAATAAATGTTTGAGCATCCTCCATCCATCTAGCAATTACCTTCCTCTAACATTATGAGATTATGAATAGGGCTGGTACTGCTGCAACATCAGATCTTATTTCACTCTCAGGGCTGCAATATTCTGCCACTATGCATTGGTTCAATTAATGACTGAACAATAAGAGACCACTGCAAATAATAAGAGACACAACTGAGAGGTATGAGGAAAACTAAGTGTAGGACTTAAGGGGGGCTTAAGTGTATACTAAGCAGGGCTTAGTTGAGCACTTCATATTTAGAATTAGATTTAGCTAAAGAGGAAGTGTCATGTGTGGTGAAATCTGGATGAAGAAGCAGACATTTTAAAATAGAAAGCCACAAAGTTAGGGTTTGTAGGAGCAAAATCCTACAGAAAACAAAATACTTTTGTTCCCCTATCCAACCAAAATGAAGCAAACCTCACTGTGTTTCAGCCACACTTTTGAGCCAGATAATAAACAATCTGTGAATGAACACTCTTTACATTTTTCCATTTTGAGGAAAAATGATTTATAAGTCTTTGTGATGCTGTATATGAGAAAAGTGTGAATTCCAAATGAAAGACAGCAATGCACAGCACCTATGGTTCCCTGTACCTCTCTTCACTCATCATACATGAAATTGACACTGGACAAGAACATTCTGCCAAAATTAGTCAATGAAACATTAAAATGCTGCTTTTTTCAGGAGGTCATGGACTATGGAATCCTGTTGTGGAGTTATTCTAACACTACTCTGAAGCATTTCACTGAAGCAATACAAGTCTTCTCCTTTGCAGACAGATTTTTCCCATTGGATATTGAATAAATGCAATAGTTTAAAGTTTTATGGATTCACTCTTTTTGCTCTCTCATATGCTTTCTACTCCATCTTCCCTCTCTCCTTACTGCACCTTGTTCTGATCTATCCCCTTCTGACTCTTAAAGTCTGTTACTCAGTAATCAGTTGCTTACTGGGCACTGATTTTTGCAATTGGTACCAGCCACTTTCAGTGGATGCACCACAGGACACGCTGAGCCCATCTGTCAGGCTGGTGGCACCTCTGTGAAAACATACTTAGGGAAGGGAAGAAAACACCAATTAAAAATACCAGTGCAACCAGAGCTGTAGGAGGTGATCCACAGTGGAACAAGAAATGCCCCAAAAGGGGCCATAGTTCATGGATAAATCCCAAAGGAACTACATTCTCTGGAGGACCCATGCCAGTGCAGTGGAATCTAGGCTGTGTGAGTTCTTGACTGCAAGCCAGAAACAGACCACCAAGTAAATTTTGCATTTATCAGTACTGGTTTGTTTTCTTCTCTGGTTTAATTATCTTCTTTATGAGAGTCAGTATGAAGCAGTCCCATTCTTTAAAAAAATCCATGTCTGCTATATCAGAGGTTAAAAACAAATCCATTAAAGAATTAAAGATGTTCATGCTTTCCTCAACTTCATTTTTTTCTTCATGGTTAACTTAGGAGTTCAATTTTGAACTGTTCAAACTCCCTTTTCAGCTGTACCACAGTCACTGGGCAAGTAAATCCCACCCCACAAAAAGCAAAAGACAAAAGAAGATAAATTGGGGAATTAAAATAATTTGAGTCTTGTTGTGGGCAAAAAAAATACAACTTCAAACAAAAAAATATGTACACAAACTACCAAATAAAGGCACCATGTAGGACTAGTGGGACGATTATGACTGCAAAAGTATTAGGTTGATGGATGCATGTTTCACTGTAGAATTGTTTCAGGAGTGCTCAAAGCAAAGGAACAGGTGAAAGTGTTTCTTGTTTATTTTTCTGCCCAATAAGAAATGCCAGCTATGATAGTAATGAAAAACATTTATTTAAATGGGGGAAACAATCACAATGTAAAATACAACTTCTGACTTCTAGTCTTTTTCACTGCATCCCTTTAAAAGTGAAGCATTTTTATTAACTAAAGCAGGACTCTATATAATTTAAAATAGCAAGGGAATGCTATGATATTCTGTTTCTATATTTTTCTCCCTTTGCAAAGTCAATCATTCTGCTCCTGATATCATATACATATATAAAACAATCTGAGTCAGAGAGATTCAATTTATAGAGTTACTCTCTCAGTGTTACTCGTGCAATCAGAACAGCCCTTCACTATTTCTGTGAAGTTCAATATTTATTAGAGAAATGTGGGAATGAAAAAGGCCAAATGTCCTGTAAAACTGTATTTATGCAGATAAAAGACTATTAGACTAATATTTCTGAACTTAAACTCTGGCAGCTTGGTGCTTAATGAGAAAACTATGCTCAAAGATTTTCTCTCATTCACCATTCAGGCTTTGAAGAAAGTTTTCTGGGTTAGATCCGAAAAACGACCTGAAGTGGGGCTTGGTGAGATTTAACAATGAAGTGCAAAAGCATCAGCTGAAAAGCCCTGGTTGGGAGCAGCTGTACAGGTTTGTATGTTTTCTTAGGGGTTTTCTAGCCACATTCTAGCAAGAGTATCCTTCCAGAACGGAGTCATATGCTTTCAACTGATTTTCCACACTGAATTATCTCTAAAGAAAATTTCCTTTTCGTTGTTTGTGTCAGAAACCTGGAAAGGTCAGGTCTAGCAAATTTAGATTAGCTATTTTGTCTAGATGTGGCATTGAGCATACCCTGAACTCTTTGCATTACCACAGTTCAGCTTTAGTTCAAATATTTTATCCATCATCCCTAAAATCTGATGTTTATAGCTGGAATAACAGAATCATAGAATTGTTTATGTTGGAAGGCACCTCTTGAGTTCATCTAGCCCAAACCCCTTCTTGAGAGGGCTCATTTGGAGCAATTTGACCATGTCCAATCAAGTTTTTAATATCTTCTTGAATGGAGACTTCACAACCTCCAATATATATCCAGTTTGTGTAAGTACTCCCTGATGTCCTTTTTCAGCGAGGGTGAGAAGTCTTCTTTGCTACAGACTTTCCCTGTGATCTTCAGTACTTTTTGTTCCTGAATGCATTCTTACTGGTAAAGATGGAGGCAGAAAAGCCTTTCAGTGCCTCTGCATGTTCCATGTTATCTGTCACCAAATCCCATGCCCCATTCACCAGAGGGGTACTGTTTTGACTTTTGTTATTTATGTACTTGTAGAATCCTTTCTTGACGGCTTTGCTAGATTCAGCTTCAGGAAAGTCAGCTCTTGGCTTCCCAAGCCCTATCCCTACAAGACTGCAAAGCAACTGTCAATTCCTTCAGGGTCACCTGCCCCTGGTTTCAACTCTGATATACCTTTTTATGCAAGTTTGGTTAAAAGCCCCTTGCTCATGCATGCAGCCCACCTGCTGTCTTTATTTCCTACTTGTCTGTATGACTCTTTCTTAAGTTTGGGCGAAGTGATCCTTGAATATCAACCCAGATCTCCTGAACCTCCCTTCTCTCTCAGATTTTATTCCATGGGATTCTCAATCAGGTCCCTGAAGAGACCAAAGTCTTCTCTCGAAAAGGCCAGGATTGCAGACCTGCCTTTTGCACTACTCCCTCCTTTTAGGATCTTGACCATCAGCACTGCAATCAAGGCTGTCTCTGACTTTCATATGCTAGCCAATTTTTCCTTGTTTGTAAGTATCAGGTCCAGGAGAGATCCCTTCCTTGTTGACTCCTCAATTGCACATGCCACAAATAAGAATAGGCAATAAACTTTTGACCAATTTTTTACAGTTTTTTCTAGAAAATGGCAATATCTGTTACCAAATAACCTATCGCTTTGAACACTGAGACTCAGCACCCAGATTCAATTCTCTTTTTAATCTGAGGGTTTTCTATTCAATCTAACCAGTTATGTACCTAACTTCTAAATTATTTTTAAAACAATGATACTGTCAAGATGTAATTTCATTCTTTTTAAAGAGCAAATTTTATTCCAGTTTTGGAAAGGTTAGCTGGAAGCAGCTATCCCACAGAAAGCAGTACTCTCAGTAGAGGGTCAATCAAGGAACATTTATAGACTTTAATTCATACCTATTTATGTCTTCAATTAGGCTATGAAATTGCCTATTGAACATTTTTCTTCCCTTGTATCAACTTTGGACCTAACACAATAACTAATGACACAATGTCCTAAACAGACAGTCAACAAATTAAATGTCATTAACTAAGACTATTGTGGAAAGTAAAGCAAAGTTAAAATTTATTTTACAAAATAACAACATTAAAAATTAGATCCATAGGATTTTTCACCCTCCACCCCAAATAATAAGGTAAATAAGCCTTTGCACATTTGGAAAGAGACTAGAGTTTATAATTTATCTGTATCTGAACCAGTCACCAAACAATTTCTTAACAGACAACAAAGGATTCATCTGACCTAATTTGGGAATCTACATTAAGCAGTGATGAGCAGCATTCTAGAAATACTTGTTTCTCTTCTTTGGCTATAAAGGGAATATACACTTCTGTCTCAGGCATAGACAGATGTGTATTGCAGATGCTTACATCAGATCAGATGAATCTCATGCTAGATGTACGAATGAGGTACATTCAGCAAGTCAAGCAAGTCCTAAAATAACTAGAGAATGTAAACTACATCCTTGTGCTGCTATGATCTAATAAAGCTGACGATACTCAGAGCTTCTGCTGTGTAATGGTGGAATAAACAGATAAAGAAAATATAAAAATAGGAGTTACTGCTTAGGTCTCCATGGAAGATGGAGATAAACAATGGCACTTGCTTTCTCAGAGTATCCTATCTGTCTGTGTAGGAAGAACAGAACTGGTACAAAGAAAACCACTTATATGACCTGTTGAATTGGGTTTCCTAGATGAGTCCAAATAAAAGAAAGTGTAAAATGACCACTTTTAAGCAGACACAATAGTTAAATATGTAACTATTTGATCATACCCTTTACTAAATACAGGAAAAATTGAGGAACATGCAAAATAATTTATTTAATCTTATTATTCCTCTCAGCTCTTTCCATACCAAATACATATACTCCATGGGAATTTTCAAACTATGTAAATGACAAAGATGGAAAGAAGAAATTACTCTTGGTTATTTTAGGAATACTGAACTCAAATACAGCCTTAAAGTTGCCCCACTCTTAGTCATCTCTTTTTTATTATTTTCTTTTTTCAAGCCTTTTAATATCCAAGCACTTCATTATTTAAGTATTTGTTATTCTTCCCTGTCATTCCTACAGCACTTGGCAGGCTGTAAACCTGTATGACTTCATAGACAAGGCAGTTTTGTGATGCTAGCAAGAGCTCACTCCAATTTTTCACTGTGTCTATAACATTTTTCTAAGCTTTTCTAGAATGCATAATAATATGGTAAGAAGACTTGTATTTCAACGAAATATTGTACCCTCAGTGGAAGGGGATTTTTTGCTGTCGTTTTTTTTTCTTTTTTCTNTCTCTTTTTTTTTCCTGAGAAGCAATCAATGCCATTCTCAGTGGCATTGCTGCTACAAGGGAACCTATTCTGGAATACTGAGTACCCCAACTAGAGTGTAAGAAATTTTTATAGTGACCAATGAGTGCTTGAGAAGTAATCTCAAATGACAGTTCAGAATCCCTAGTACTACAAACCATAGCAAGTCATAGAGAATCTTCACTTAAATAACCAATGTCTTCTTTAGTACAGTCTACACTTCTGTTATTTAACTATATTTTACAGACATGTAGAAAAAAGCCAGAAGTCACCGCTGGCATAATTCCATCAAACTAATTAATTTGCAGTAAGAATGACATTTTTGGTGGGAGCAATAAATAATATAATAGAGAAAAACTCTGGCAGAAACAAAAAATACAAATGTTTTTCAGAGGCTGTGTTTTGAAGCCAGCACCAGAGCTTCTTTCCATTGTATGGTTATACCAAGCTTTATTTTTTCACTCTTTGTATTTAACAGCATACCAAGCTGTTGACCTACAACCTTGGCAAATGAATCATGGACACTGCATGAGTACACAAAAAAAGCAAGTCTGTACCTTCAGTCATCTAAACACATAGGAAAATATGTTGCAATTTCTGTTAAGACTATTATTACTGCTTAATTACTTGTAATTTGTAGTTCTTTGGGGTATTTTTTTCTTATAAATAATTAAAGTCATTAATCATGCTGTCTCATAGCTTTCTTTATTAGAAATGCAATGACAGCAAATCATGTGTTCAGAATATTTTGAGATTTGGACTTAGAATAGAATCTGTTTCATACTAAAATTTAAATTTATTTTAAATACTTGCTGCAATATTTCTAAAGAATACTATCAAGTTTTCATTGCACGTTGGTGGCTTGTTGGTATTTTTTCCCCTCAATACTCAAGTTATGGAGATTCCTAAACTTTTATCAAGGAACAACACACTTTAGAGGTCTAACATTACTTTCTCATTTCATGTTTCACCCTTTAAGTAGCATAGTTCCACGCATATATATTCTACAGATATAATGTATTTACCATAAAAAGATCTTGGGAATATTTAGAGTTAAATATATGCACTCATAATGAAGTCCTATAGCAGGGCTGAGTGGAAGAAGAATGGCTCGTTAAGGTCCTTTATTTTTACTGGGCATGGATGTAGGGATTTCTGGGACAGCCCCTCTGCACTTACAACCATGCCTTGTGAAATGTGAGCTACTTTCCTCTGTCAAATTCACACACATACTGACAAGATAATTTTATAGTTTGTGCATTTATGATGAGCTGAATGTGAAAAACTGATTATCTGGGGCTTGAAGATTTTTAAAATCTCTTTTTTATTGCTATTGTCCAAGAAAGGCTATAATGGTATGTTAATATTGCTTAGAAAAAAAAAAAAGGAAGCTATATTTGTGAATAAAAAGTAATGAGTACTGTCATAAAATATCTGTGTAAAGGAGGTAAGTAGGATCCTTCTTGCAAGGGACCAGTAAACATGAGCACAATATTCTAGATCTTGAGCCATTCTGTGTGTACAGTAACTGTGTGTACACCTAGCAGTGGGATAACACATCCCTTCAGGAAATAGCAAGGAGGTTCAGCAGGAGCATTTAGCTGAGGATAAAAGGCCCCACGGGCTGCTCTGCAGTCTCCTACTCCTTTCATGTGAATGCAAAGTCACACTGTAATTATGGCTAGTAATTTAAGTGCCAGACCATTTTCACATTTTGTTAATTTTTTGTTACGTTGTAAGCATGCTAACAAACAGATTGCATCTTCATAAATATTAAAAATAAACTGAAGTAATTTAATGTATTAATTCTTGATCCCGAAAGTCTAATCATAATTGTTTGTTGCATTTCTTTTCCTGAGGTTACTTGCAATATGAGTGTTAATTTATCAAGTGTTCATCTCAGCTGAAAAAGAAAGGGAGAAGGAAAAAAAAGCCTTTTTGCAGAGAAAGCTTGCATGACAATGCAGAGAATAAATACACTTTCCTTTGTAATTCAAAGAATGAACATCCATTACAGGCAATATTTTGGTTCAAAATAATATCCAAACCAGAAAAGAAAAATAGACATATTCAAGATGCAGACTATATCAAAGTTGAAAACAATAAATCAAAAGTGGTAATGTACCAACAAAATGCATGAAAGACAAAATCTACACACGTAAATTGGAGATTTGTATTATAAATGCTGCAAAGCGAAAGAAAACCTTAAATTACAGAAGAAAATTTGTACTGCAGAAGAAACCAATTCCCTGTTAGATGATGTCAGTGCCCCTACCAGTAAAGGAACTAGAAAGAGATGGGAAAAGAAACTTCTGATTTCTTGCTAAAGGCAAGAATTTGTCTTATAGGCAAGCATCAAAACAGAGATGCGCCCACTGACTGAAGGTAAGAATTGTTCTTACTGTGTAACATCACTGAGAAAAGACTTCAACAGAGGGTCTGCCAGAGCTCTGGTTTATGGGCAGATTGAGCCTGGCTGATGCCTTTTTTTGGGAGGGCGTGAGTTTGCTCAGCTGGGAGCTGTTAGGGAGAAGACATCAGGCTTACAGATTGATCTCAATAGTCAAGGAAAGATGTGATCTTGGAGGACTTTGTGAAGTTTGATTGACTCAGGAAGTTATTAAAGGTGCCAATTAGAAGGTCAGAGTGGGAGAAAAATTTTTGACTTTGAACCTGTAGTAGGCGAGAGCTAGGCAAGGACTTTCCCAGGAGATATGAGTTTCCTCATCGAGAGTAATTGCTTTGCTCTTTCATCACAACTTTAGAGACTGCTGCAGTGGTCTCCTGAATTATGGAGCATGTCTCACAGTTCCTTGAAGTCCTGCTCATCTTGATACCTATTACCACTCCCCGAGCACCTAAATTCTTCACTGGAAACTAAAGTTATGGAGCATTAAGCATGACATTTTGTATTTTAGCTTATTTTCACACAAATGGTTTTCCTGAATGGTTATTCATTGTATGCAGTTATATCTATTTTCACCCTTGGCTAAAATTATCCAAAAATCTACTAGTATTTGTGTTTTGGGTTGTTTCTTGTGCCCCAGAAGAAACAGCAAAACATGAAATCTCAATTTGCATACAAGTCCAACATCTGCCTTTTTTTTTCTAGTTGTTCACATAAAATGCAATGTTTTTATCTAACACTTGTATTTTTAACCCCAAACTATTTTTCTCAGTTATATTTCAGTCTTTAAGTACCTAGAGGAAGAAAGTCCTATCATTGAAAATGTACTGACTAAACTAAATATTATGTCCTAATATATTTATATTTATGAATATAGTGAATATCAGTAACTATTGTCTTCTACATCCTAACAAGCAAACAAGAATTCTGAATGCTCAGGCATATATTAAACAATAGTGTTCTTTGCACATACTGTGTTCTTGGAACTGTACTTATTAAGGTAAATTAAAACAATAATCTTGTTCTTTATGTTTTTTAAGTAGATATAATTATAATATTTCTGACATCATATTAAAAAAAAGAGGAGGGAGATTCCAACAAATAAATAAATAAACAAATAAATTAATACATGCTATTTAGGGAGGTTTTCTTAGCTTTTATACTGAATTTATTTTCCCATTACATAAGGCCTAAATTTGGAAAGATGAGGAAAACAGTAAATAAGATTTTAATTTCTTAATCACAGATGCATGCTAGATCTGAGAGTATAATTAGCTTTTGTCCCTAGAACTGACTCTCATCAATCTATGACACGCTGCTGTAGAGGAGTATGCAAGTATAGGAAGATGATAGTAGTTTAGTATTTCAGAAAGTTTCCAGTTAAAATGTTTTCATTTTGTTTTAGTCTGCTTCTAAACTATTAGGTTAAAAACAAGAAGGCAGAAAGCATGTCCTGAATAGACCACATCATCTCTTTGTGAAGAAATGGAGAATGCAAAATCCAGGATTTAGGGAATGCATTTACAGAAGAGAATTGATTGTTTTAAATGATGTGTTTGTGAGAAGAATCTGTAAGAGAAATTAGAAAATAATATAGCTATTTTATAAAACACCATCCACCCAGTAGAGAACCAAAATAGTTTCATACATGTATTTGAGAGAAGAAACACTGCTGCTTGGATGAAGAGAGTGTTTATTTTAAAGTATTAAATTAAAAGTAAGTTGCATTATGATTTGCTGTCTTTAATTTTGTTTTGATTTTCCCCTTATACTTCACAGTTACAGAATAAGGAATAAAAGCACAGCTTTTCAACCTCTACTGAAAGTGTTTTCTTTGGCTGATTGGTTGGCTGGTTGATTGGCAGTTTTTTACTTTACTTTCAGGACCTTTCCTCAGCTTCTCTGAACTGTGTTTTACAGTGAATGCTTTGCCAGTTTGGAGTTAAAAGTTGTAATTTTACTAAAAAAAACCAAACTTATCCTACATATCATTATGGAAAAATGTAAGCAAAAGTGGGCTCAGAAATTGTTACAGTGCTCCGAAAATTAGGTTAAAATGTGGTTTTGAATATAGACGCAAATAACTGCAGGTCCTTGCATAAATTCTTTATATTCACCCATTTCATAGAGTAATTTCCTCCTGCAAGGAGGAAAAATTTGAACAGCATATCTCTTTACCTTGACTCCTATCCATAGGAATGTCTCTTGCTTGCTCATATACAGGTTCTTGTATCAAAAGGTCAAGCCTAATACTACAACTTAAAAGTGGCCTTGAATCTTTCTGACATTCAACTCAACTTTCTCTGGAAAGAAAGGGAACAAGGAAGGCTGTGACATTAGAGCTGGTGTTGCAAGCTCTGCCGGTAACCTGAGCTAGTCTACCAAATGTAGAACTTCTCAGAAAAGTTCTCTTGCCTGTGACTTTATCCTTTTGTCTTCACCTGTACATATGCACATCTTATCAAGGAGAAGTCCCTCTTTTCCTGCTTTCAGGTATTTAAACCTTACTCTCAACTCTATAGTTCCAAATGAGAAATCACTCAGTCCCCTGATACTATTCCCCTTCTTCGATCTTCTACTTTCATTTCATCACTTTGACAGCTCAGAGACTTTTGAATGTCTTATATATACCGGAGGCAATGATAGGATTTCTGCAACTAAGGTACTGTTCTTTTTCTTATACAAGTTTTTGAAATTAGAAAAGAAAAAGAAAAACCTTTCCATCACTAAAAGAGTCAGAATTTTAATGCTAAAAAATATTCCCAAAAATGGAAATTTCTCTTTCAAATTGTTTGAAATCCATTCCTGGGTTTAAAAATGCCCTCATTTCTGTGAAAACAGTATGAGGTAACTTTGATTTAGATACCTTTTGATGGCTAGAGATGAATTAGATGAACGTAACTTCACTCATCTACTTTTGTTTCTTTAGCTGGCTGCCTGAGTTTGGAGTCTGTTCACCTTAGGCTTCTCTCTATCATTAGTGTGAAAAGATATTAATGTCCAAAAAGTGAGTCAGCTTGTGTAAGATATGAAAAATTCTGTCAAGATGTCTGTAAATCTCCACAGGAGACACTTTCACTACCAGGGTTCTAAATTAATTGTCTCTGTTAAGTACCTAAGAGAAGGTGGGATGAACTCAGGTCATTGGTTTAAGAAATTTGAAAAAAGAGGGAAGATTACATTCCACTTTCTGTATATCTAGACCTTGAGATTAAATTCTCACACCTGTAATATACATATATGCAGAGTTATATAAATATATGTATCTATTTGTATAGCTTCAAGCAAAATGGACCAAAATACTGCCACCTTTCTCCTGCTGCTACATCCAACAGCAGCAGCAATAAACAAGGTAATCACAAAAAAATTTTAATTCAAAAATGTATGTAGAAACTGTGGATAAACAAGGATGATGCAGAGCTGGTTGAAAACGTGGGTGTAGGTAGATGGAGGAGTCCTCCTCACATGTAAAATTGCCTGCTTTTGTTAAAGAAAGCTGCTTAATTATAAGTCATACCTAAAAGATCTTTAAAAAAAATAATTGATCAATATGACATTTATGATTTCAGGCAATAGTGACAATATTTGAGTCGCTGGGGACTGAACTAAACAGAATAAAATCAATCAGCCAGCCTGGGAGTGTTGTAAACAGTCATCTGCAGTCAAGTTCTCCTGAGGAATTTGATTTGTCTCAGACAGTAACTTGTCTGCTGAGATGCTGCTTCACATTCTGAAGAGAATGTGGAATTCTCCTGGCTACTGATGCAATTAATTAGCAGTATAGTTAAAGTGAAAAATATCAATCTCCCACACAGCTGGTTCAAGATATCTGTTCCTTGAAACAACCTTCATCCTACTTTCACTAGGTATTGTATTTCACTACTTTAAGGCATTGGATTTATTTCACTGCATCTGTCTAAAACTGAAAAGGGTAAAATCATTGAATTCAGTTCACCAGTGATGGCTTTTAGCACAAAAATAAATGAAGACCTTTGGAGGAATAGTATTATATTTGAAATGAATGGTGGTATGCAAGTCCCTGAAATTTTTGTCTATCAGACAAACATGGGAAATGTATCTTAGAAAAATTAATGAATTGTTAAAGAATTTTCCAGTTCAATGACTTATGTCCACTATATAATTCTAGAAATTTAGCATAACTTACAGGATTAGCTTTCATATAGCTGTAATTGGAAGTATTCTATGAGGACATCTGCAATATGTGTCAAAATTTTGATTTGCTATTATGCATAAAATAATTATTTTCCCAATTCAAATGCAGAGTGCTACAGATTATTAAGAAATAAAACACTAGTTAAGATTTTTTCATGTTTTAGGTATGATGCTAAACTTGGATTGAATCGTTGGTGGGAACATAAGGGTTTTTTCCAATAAAATTAAGGATTTTCTCTATGAGCCTTAATGTTTAATTGCCATTACTTTATCTAGTTACTAATATTTGGAAAAGTCCTCAGAAGAATATGAAAATTGAAACACCCATTGGCAAATAATGCACAAACCAGCATGTTTTCCTACAAGACACATTCATCTCTCTAAGTTCTGGCACTGGCAATCTAAGACAAGATATTAATTTAGTTTCTAGATGGCTGTCACAGAGTATCAGACTGCAGAAAATTTGCTAGAGATTGAAATAGAGCCAAAAGAAGGGAGGAGCTAAATTATCAATAAATCTTTGACTGTTGCTTAATCTCAGTGTTTGTTAAGTCTGAGGTTTTCATTACTGGGGAGTCCTGTTGTTCTTGAGACTTATAAACAGTTGTAAAATGTAGATATCTGCTCTTGAGTTACACACAGTGTAAACCATTTTTTAACTATTGCCTGGAGAAAAACAACCTCAAATCCCCACACCTCTTTTCCATTATTCATTTTCTTAACCTGTTTTTTAATTTGTCATTCAAGCTACATGAACAGCATTCTGTGCCATCTGCCTCTACTCAGGATATGTTTCAGCATCAAAGTTACAAGGTTTTCAGAAAGTATACAAAGTTGAATTCTGTATTCTGCTTCTTTGATTTTCAAGAGGGAAGAATTTTTATCTTACTAGTAAAGAAACCATATTTTTCTAGATCCTCATCAGCCCTGAAATACATATATATATATACATATACACACAAATAAGTGCAAAAGCAGAAAGGCATTTGTCTCTAGATATGTGATACTATCTTACTGAGATCAGCTTGTTACAGCACTTGTAGTAAATCAATTAAACTGTTGATTTATGCCTACTACAGAAATAGGGTTGAAATACTTGAGAAAGAGGGAAACAAAGAAACACTGTATTTCTAGAGTGTATATAGGCAGAGGCTGCACTTCAATTAGATTTCAGTGTCAATAGCTTCCAATGTACAGAACTTTAGTGTTAGAGTTAACATTGCTTGTGAATTCACCAATACAAATCTTGAAACATTTATTCTTTTATTCTATGCCAGGCATGTAAATGACACAAAGTCAATATTATAGTATCTAAGATTTTAGATTATGTCATCTGCATTGAAAAAATATAATTAATCTTGTTAAGTGATGATTTTACAACTGTCACTTTATATTCTAAATATGAAACAGATTTCTGTATTACAGTCATGTTAGAAATACTTTAGAATACCATCAGAGATTTTTTTTTTTAAAGCAGAAAAAAGCTGCTGATTTTTTTGAAATATGTGGGCTGCTTTTAGCACACATATCCAGATCTATACTTGATTTTAGGCATTTATACAACAGTTGTAGATCTGGATGGGCAAGTAAGTACAAACACTGGTGCCCCAAAACCTGAGTGACTAGACTAATCATTGATATTTTACTAATTTCTTCAAATTTTCAGTCTTTGCGTAGCCATGGTATTTCTGTGCCAGCTTCCTCTGTGATCTGCAACAGCTAAGAATATAACATAAGGGCCATTTATTTTGTGTTGGTTAAGACTATCTGCTTGTGCATGCTACTTGATTTAATGACAGCCTGGAATCACACGACTGCCTTCAGAAATATGCCATGGAAATAAGTCAATTAATACAAATTACTATGATTTTGTAGGTGTTCTAGAATATTAAATGCACAAGATGTTATAAAAAAATAACTTTCTTAAAGCTACATTCAGGCCATTTGAACTATTCTTAATGTTTATCTGTCTGGCTGACTGATTATGTCGTTGCTCATTGCAGTGAGTAATGATGGAGATAGGAAAAGCTATATGAGTTTGGCACCTGGCAATTTGTCACAGCATTACACCTTTTGGGGTTCTATTGCTTTCAAAGTTTTCTCATCTCATTTGAACAGGAGCAAATTCTAGAACGATTTTTTTGAGAGAATCTGGTTCCTTAACAGGCATGTTTTCAGAGGCTTAAACTCCTGCATCAGTCTGACATAAGTGAAGAGGATGTCACTTTGTTTTGGGCTTTGAAATGTGTCTTGTAAAAGATCTGCTTTGGGGATTTGGTGATTCAATCTCTTCCTGAGACAGAAAAAAAAGGAACGTTTATCAGCTCTCTATGAAATGCTAATTCTATATTGATTTTGATATCAACACTGATAGCCATATAGAAAGTCTATTCTACATATTCTTTGAGCCAGTCAAAGAATGTCCTGCAGAAAAGCCTGGGTCAGTCTGGCTGTTACTGTTGTCTGTAGATAGTAACTCCAACTCTGTGTCAGTAGGGAACTCCTCTGAGATCTCTAAAAGATTCAGATTTGTTTGGGATAATGGCAAATGAATGAATTTTTATCAGTAAGGCTCTGGAAGAACACTCCAACCGAAACTCATCTCAAAGCACATTAATCAAGAAGGAATATATACAACTATTTTCTTTTCTTCTCGTGTAGTTAGCAGGCCTTGCTCCTTTGAAGTAATTAAATATTCATGCTATCATGGGATTTTAACCTGTGCTCTCTCTCTTGAAATTTTGATGTCTTGAATAGATTTTGCCAGAGAAAATGACCCACCTTGGTGTAGTGAATAGACTCATGGACAGTGAACACCTTAGCCAAATACTAACAGTTATAAGAGCTTTAAACATCAAAAAAGAGATTGGATGCATCTAAGTATCAATTCTGGTATTCATGCTAATTTGTTACGAGTCATATTCCAATATTTGTGCAGTGTACTTTAAATAGAATAGTTGGGTCACTGAACTTTCTGAATTTTTAGAATTTCTTGATTTAAAAAATCTGGAAGCAATCAGGCTAGCAAAGTATCTTGAAAATTCATTGTGAGTCTCTGAAAATTATCTTCTACATCTCAAGGAGAATTTCACTCAGTTTCTTGGAAATTAAATTTTGAAAGTTATGCCTTTTTCAAATTGTAGAATTCTATATGTAGGATTATTCCATTAAAATTTCAAGCATTTTTTGTAAGCCGATCACTGATTTGCACAGCAAAGAATAATTTACATATTTTGCAGATTATGTTTTTTACTCCAGAAAATGGCTTAATATCCGCAGTGGCTTTATGCACTGAAAAGAATGCTAACTCTCACTACTCATTCTATTTCTTTGTGCTTCAGAACATTTCTGCTCATTAAAGTAGCATATTATTAAATCACTGTGGTAAAGTCTAAGAAAAGAAAGTTCCATTTAACTTGGAAAACTGGTTCTTAGCTGTGTTCAAACATCCATCACAAAACACTTTGCTTAATTCTGAGTTTCACATAAAGTCATAACTTTTTTTCTCACACATAATTTATTCTTCTTTATAGAAGGCAGAAGACCATGCACAGAAATTAATATCCCATCCTACACATTCAGAGCTATCATGCTGAATATAGCCTATCTCTGAAGTAAGCAGAAATATCTAGGAAATAAAACCTGGTAAAAAGGCTGATATTCAAATAAATGATCCATGAAATAATTCTTCCAACAAACAACAAAAAGTCTGAACTTAAATAAAATTTTCTAGGCTCTCATCTCTCCTGTTAATCTAGACTTTAGGTATTTTCACTGAAATTTTGCAGTAAACACAGACTGTCTCTCAGCTAGATAGAATAATAGAGTCATTTAGATTGGAAAATATATTTAAAAATCATCAAATCCGACTATAAATCTATGATGGCCAAGCCCACCTCTGAACAATGTCCCTAGATACCACATCTATGCATCTTTTAAACACCTCCTAGGATGATGACCCAACCACTTCCCTGAGCAGACTCTTCAAATGCTTGATAACACTTTCAGTGAAGAAGAGTCTATCTAAATATCCCCTGGTGCAACTCGAGGTCATTTCTTCCTCTACTATTGCCTCTTATCTGGGAGAAGAGACCAACCACCCCTTGGCTACTGCCTCTTTTCACATAGTTACAGAGAGCAATGAGGTTCCACCCAACCATTCTTTTCTCCAGGCTAAACAACCCCGTCCCTCAACTTCTTCACTCCAGACTCATGCTCCAGATCCTTTATCAGTTTCTTTGCCTGTCTCTGGATGTGTTTCAGCACCTCAATTTCATTCTTGCATCGAGAGGTCAAAACTGAAAACAGAATCTGAGATTTGGCCTCTCCAGTGCTGAGTACAGAGGGACGATCATTTACATGGTACTGCTGGCCACAATATTTCTGATCCAAGCCAGGATGCCACTGGCCCTTTTGGCCACCTGGGCACACACCGCCTCATATTCAGTCACTGTCAACCAGTACCCCCAGGTCCTTTCCTGCTGGGCAGTTTTCCAGTTGCTCTGCTCCCAGCCTGGGAATGTTGAGACCCAGATGCAGAACCTGGCACTCAGCCTTGTTGAATGCCATACAGCCTCATACCTCACATTTGGTTCATTGATCCAACGTGTCCAGGTCCCTCTGCAGAGCTTTCCTACTCTCCAGCAGACAGTACTCCCTTCCAGCTTGTTACTGAAGGCATCTTCAACCCCTCATACAGATTATTCATTGGTAAAGATATTAAATAGGACTGGATGCAATACTTACATACATCTCATGTGACTGACTGCCAGCTGAATGTAACTCCATTCACAACATATCTCTGGATCTGACCACTCAGCTGGATATTTACTCAGTGAAGTGCATGTGTTAAGGAAATTTTGCTGTCCAACTATTCACTCTGGTAGTCACACTTGCACCACCTGAGCTGGGACTGAGGCCCATTTACAGCAACATCTCACACAGACAGACCAGATTTTCTTACTGACTTGAGCTCAGGTTTCCCATAGCAGAGTCCTAGTCTTCTCTTTCCTTAAAATAATTAAGTCTTGAGGCAATAACTAAATAACAAGACAACAACTTGAGCTGAGTGCCTCTGGGAGGGACCACAAACAAAGGAACCCCATAGCTTTTATACTCTTACAGTCTAAGTGAAGAAAGTCGGGAGTCCTGGCTCCTGCCACATGACCAGGTCCCTGTACACTTTGCACAAAAGGATTGGCAGCTCACAGCCTGGAGCTGGGGTCTTGGGCCCAGGCTCCTGCCCTACTAAGCTCAACTTCCAGCTTGCACTGTAGCTTGCAAACTGAGCTAACCTGCACTAAATGTATTCTTCAACATGCCCATCAAAGCCATGAGCAGCCAGCAGAATGCTGTAGGAACCAGTGCCAAAAGCTTTTCTAAGGTCCAGATAGACAACATCCCCAGCCTTTCTGTCATTTGCTACCCTGGTCACCCTGTCACAGAAGGACATCCTGTCAGTAAAGCAAGATTTTCCTCTCCTAAAATCATGCTGCCTGGGCCTGATCCCTTGGTTGTTCTGCATGTGCTGCATCATGGCACTCAAGTTGATCTGCTCCATGACCTTCCCAGGTCCTGTGGTTTAGGCTGAAAGTCCTGCAGTTCCCCAGATCCTTTCCCATCCCTCTTTTAGGTATGTGCTACATTTTCTAATTTCCAGTCAACTGGGACCTCTAGCAAATGACTGAAAGAGTCTCAGTGACCTCTTCTGACACCTCTTTCAGTGCCCTTAGGTACATCCCATCTGTCCTGAGACTCATGTGCAGGTAAACAGTGTAGCTGATCATTTCCCCTTGGATTATAGGGCATTATGGATCATTCTGCTCCCTGTCCCTGTCTTCGAGCTCAAGGGGCTGGGTACTCTGAGAACAACTATTCTGGTTATTAAAAACCGAGGCAAAGAAGTGATTAAGTACCTCTGCTTTTTCTTCATCTTGTGTGACTATGTTTTCCCCTGCATCCAATAAATGATGAATACTATCCTCAGTCCTCCTTTTGTTACTAATGTATTTATATAAACATTTTTTATTGTCTTTAACTGCAGCAGCCACATTAAGTTTTAATTGGGCTTTGGCCCTGACATTTATTTTCATATATATATATGGCTACCGGGGTTTTATGTTTATAGAAGAAAATATACTATTGATAAACAGATTTATCAATTGTCAATGTATTTGTTAAACTAATTACAGTTATTCTGTTTTTTAAGAGCAGTATTTTCAAGCTTTCAGAAATTGCTTGAGGAGTCCACTAAATTCACATGATTTCTTCAACTATGCAAAGTCCTATCTTACAGAAACTGATCATCATACTCTCTAAAACATTGATATGTAAGTCAGAGACTGCCATCATCAGACATGAAGATCCATAGATTTTACAGGTCAAAACAAGGTAGCCAGAATGTAAAACATCTATTAGAATTTACCATTTTCAGTAAAAGTAGTCCAAAGAACACAGTAGAGCAAATGAATGTAGAAGTATGGAAAGAAAAGCAAAAGGGAATTGCAAGATGTCCTAAGAAACAAAGCTTATTATGAAGTTGGTAGGATTTCCAAAATTTGAGCAGCTGGGTAGCAAATTGGAGATTATATGGAAATATTTAGAAGGAGACAGCTGAATAAGGGAGGAATGAGGCACTTTTGGAGAGAATTTCTCAAGGGAAGTAGGAAATCAGAACTGCTTGTGAAGTTAACACATCCATAAACTGGAAAAAGAGCATATTTAGGTTCTCTGTGACATTCACTAAGGTGAAACTTTTTCAAAAGTATAAATGGGCTTTTGCTGCAGTGGAATTTCATCAGCTTCTGAGTATGTCATTGCTCTGAGTTGCCTTTGAAGCACTCTACATTTTTATACAATTTTATACAATTTCCTATAATATAGTATAGAACTTATATTTGTATTAGATCATTCTCTTCACATAGTTGTATACCATTTTAACTCTACTAAATGGATTACTTTTTATTTTTATGTTAATTCTAATGACATTGAGGAAGGAACCTGAAAATTGAAACTAGAAGCAACTTTGGAATTAGGAATTTACTAATGACAGTTGCACAGTGAAAAGAATACATAAGTAATAGTATATACCCATGGTGCACATTCCAGTAGAAGTATCCTGCACTCCTAAGAGACCAAACATATATAAATACGAGTAAAATAAAAGGAAATTATGAATGCTACACATTAATTGTTTAGGAGTAAAATTTCAAAGCCATGAACAAGAAAGATCAAAGTCATTGCTATTGAAATAAATTAATAAATATATAACAAATTCACATCTAAATATCACCCATGCTGTTGTGAAATTGTATCTCTGAGGTGCTATAATAATTAGAATACAAAAAATATTTATTGCAACAATAAACACAAAAAATTGCAGAAAATGGGGTGAAATCGATGTTTTATGATGTACATTTATTATGTTTTATAAACTGTGAATATTTGTTCTTTAACTTCTGATTTTCTCCTTTCATTTTAACACCTTCACACATTGAATTTCATTGTGCTTTTTTTTTCTCTTGCCTTTCACTTTTATTTTGGGCACATATTTATCTGTGGTTACATTTTGTGTATTTTAATAGGCAAAGTACAGGAATTTGTGTCAAAAACATGAATTTCCAGACCAAGGCTTTCTGTTTAAGAATTCACATCTGCTTTTCTTTTACACTTCTGGGGTTCTAAATTTTGACAAAGTTTGGAAACATATTTATTGAAATACTTCATTTGTCAAATTAGAAACTCCTTGGAAGATCTTAAACTTTTACAGGAAATGGAGACTTCCAGCTCTGTTTTTCTCATCCAGGGAGACCAGCAGCACTTCAATTGGCTCTTGGCTCAAGGGCTCTTGGAGTTCTGATGTTCTCTCACCAGCCCAGAATGTCTCTGACTTAGAGTCTAACTCATCCTGCCCTGACTGGGACTGGTGCTCTGACAGTCATGGGCTGTATTTCCAGGTTTTCAGATGTGTGGACCTATCAGGGTTTATAAGACACACTAAACTGGCCAGAAACAAAACGTTTGTGTTAGTAGAGCAGGCAGTTCTGCTTTAAGGCAATACAGATATTTTCTGAGGTGGGCTGCATGCACGGCACTGCAGTAGGCTAAATCAATATTTGTTTTGCATCCTACTCCATTGAAGAGAGTAGGTCTGCATTATGCCTCTAATCTCATTTCACGGGTGCTTGAAAATGTAGAAAGCCACTTGCAAGAATAACATAACTTTTCCAAATGCACAATCATTACAACATTGTTACCAAGTCAGTGCTGGGCTGTAGAAAGTTCTCTGAGACTCTGGTTGAAATTTAGTGAAATCACTGGAGGATACTGGGGAAGGTCTTTTTTTCCTGAAACTACTTATTTATAATTAGCATAATGCCAAATTACATTGCCAAAGCAGAACTGTGTGGTACAGCTAGTGCAACAAGAAATCCTATGGCTTTAACCCTACAAGGGGTTTTTCAGATTCTCACTGGGCTTTCCAATGCAGAGGAAGTACTTACACCACGGGTGTCAACAAAAGGTTTGGGAACTGCCAAGGACCTATGTATGCAATGCTGTCTTAATTTACACCCCATACTCCCCATATATTTTGTAAAGTGTATTCTACTAATCTGTTGGTGATAAGAGATGTGGGAGACAAAAATCCAGTCCGTTTGGATGATGATAGGTGATGGTTATACTCTATATACTATTAGAGCTATTTTTTCACACATTGTTTGACTAAGACACATGGAGAAATGAAATCAGAGCTAGATTGGAAGATTAGTGCTGGTATAGCATCAAATATTGTGAAAAATATAATTTAAAATAATGTCTGTTTATGGTTATTGCAGATAATTAACCTTTAATGTAACTCACAAAAAAGTTTTGAACAAACTATTCTCCTCTACAAGATTGAATACGATGAGGGTTATCCTGTCTTGAACTGCTGCAACTATCATTTCCCATGAAGTATTAAATCTGCTATTTTTGTTGAGATAAGTTTACCAAGAGTCTATTATAGATAGTAACAGATGTACTTTTAACTTGAGCCAGTATCTCAGAAAGTTTAAAATATCTAAATTGGGAGTGTACTCAATTATAGACCTTTCCTATAAACCTGGAGACAATGTCAGGCTGATATTCATAGATATATGATCATTTCCCTCCGGAAATCTGAGTCAGACACCTAAGTTCTGTTGATTTAAGCAGAACTTCAGTGATATATGCCAGTTGCTGATTTGGGCCAGTAAGTTTAAATAGTATTCTGTGTCCTCTAGAACTTGCTATTCAAGATTGTGTTTCAGCTTAATGTATAACCAGTACAGCTTTATGAGCATGAAGTGAGGCAATGCTGACAGCTGTTGATTAGGGGAGATAAAATGAAGAGTATGATTTTTCTTCCAGTTTCAGAGCTTTGTTTCCTCTCAGACAAGTGTGGAGTACAGTAACTTCCACCTTTGACATTTTTGTACTTAATAGACAACTATTCCGGTACTCATCTGCTCATTTTCTTTGAACTTTTGGGTTTTTTTAATTTTTAACCTTATTCTGGTCATTTAATTCTGAATTTATTCTTCAGGATGCTGTTAGGGAGTCCCTAAATTGTTTACAGGATTCAAGTTGTTTTTTAAGCATATACTTACTGAAAAAGCTTTTAATTTCTTTTTTTTTTAGTTATGCTTCTAATTATTTCATTTGGAAATTATTTAGTCTTTTTTGAATATATAAATCAATAACTATTGGCAGACAAAACACATTAAGAATCAGTTCATCATTAAGAAAGCAACTGAAATAAAAAAAACTTGCACTGTGATTAGGCATTTCCAGTAACTAGGAGTTTTACCTCATAAGATTTAAGGTAAAACCTGCATTATAATTACAAGACTTAGTTCTTATGACCAAAATTTTCTGGACAAAATTCTCACTAATTACTGCAATAGAAGATCATTCCATGACAAACAGTGTATACTCTGGCTACCAAATCATATTTGTCTTCATGCCTATTTTGCTCAGTCACAAGAGAATACTTATACGTACTGTTTATACCCCCTAGATATTTGATTTAACTTCTTGTTTTGTGCCAAGATGTTGTTTTCACCTACGTTCCCTGCCTTTTATATATCTTTGTGTTACAATGCAGGGACAAAGTTCATCATCAGCACCTTTCATTTTTCTATGTTTAATATTACCCAGGAGTTTTAGGCCCTATTTTCTTTTATATATCTTCCCACCTTGCCTTTGTTCTTTACAAAATATTCCAAATGCACTAAAAGGTTGTATTTATCAGGTTTCACTGGGGCATTCAAACATTTCATACTGTGAAGTATTGTGTTATTGCAGTACCAAGCCCTACAGAAGAGCATGATTAATAACAACAGGTTGGCTTTTTTAAGGTTAATGACTTCATGATTTACAAGTGAAGATATATGAGTCAAAATTATTGCATTAATTGTTCCATTAAACAATGTGAACTTTGAATATACTGTTTGGGAATGCCCTGGAGAAGTGTCATCATCATATTATATCAATTACAACTTGGCATCTATTTCAGAACAGCCAACAATTTAGAAAAAGTAAATACTGCATCTTAAAACTGCTCAATAACTTAAAGGTTAGTCTCTCCTTAAAGGTTAGACAGATGTTAATGGCCAACAACAAACTGAAAATCACCTCAGACAAAAGCCAGAACACGCCAACAGCAACACAGGCTGTTGGACCTCTTGTGGTTTTCAATGATGTTAAAGCCTGGGGCCATTAGGAGACAGTTCCATGTGTGCAAGCTACAGTAACACTGGTGAGGGACTGCTGCCACCTTGTCCCTCTCTTCGTTCTGGTCTAGTCAGGACTGCTCCACACAGAAACCTCAGCTGAGATCTGTGGGTTTGCTGCGAGATAAAAGAAGAATCAACAAAGACCATCTGCATTTTATGGGATCAGAAATGCTTTTGAAGCAGAACAAATTCCAAATAGGTATAGTTAATTAAAGGAACATCTTACTCCTGGAATTAATTCTGAGACAACATGATGGGCACCAGGAAGCTCTCTCTGGTATGAAGAACATGCTATTTTACATTTATTGATGGTACCTTATAATTTAGCAATCTTGTGTCAATAACTAGAAAGGAATGATAATGTTAAGTCATTGTTTTACTTAATTAAAAGGCAAGTTTTTTGTGGGTTTTTTCCAGTATTGTTGGTTTTAATAACAAAATAGTACAGGGAATGCACTCATGGCTGATGAATGCACTCATCTAAATTTTTGATACACCAGGGATATGTCAAATATCTATGCTGCAATGCTGTTTTCAGAAGGAAGATTTTATGATAATATGATAATTTCAAGGGGAAAGACCAGAACAATTCAGAAGAGACCTGAAATGACAAATTATCTCTGAGTACTCCTAACTCAGAAATATAACAGTTTTTCCTTTAACAAGAGCAGAGTAGCTCAGCTCAGCCTTGTTAGCTGTAAGCAGGCTTGTGTTCAGAGACCTCAGTAAAGCTACACCTTTTTCTATGCTGTTTGAGCAGATCAAATCTTCCTGTTTTATCTTCCTTTCCTTTTTGTATGTGGCTATTGAATGACAAATGATTCTGCTGACTGTTTAAAGGACAACTAGGTATAAGATTACTTTCAACAAGTACAGTTAAGCAGGTAAATTAGTCCAGTTCATTAGTGAGCCATTTACTTTGCTAACTGATGAGTGTCATTAGGATTTGAGGGAGGTGGAAACACAAGGTACAGAGAAACAGAAAGTATAGTATCATTTAACATCAATTCTTACTGCAGTTTTTTTTTTCCTCTTCTCCCCTTTGCCTTTGCTTTCACCAGTGAAAAAAAAGTTGCTGCTTTGTTCTCTCTGCCCTTTTCTATTTGGGGTGCTTTGTTTATGAACACCAACAAACCAAACTGGAAAATGTTGCTGCTGTTGCCACTGATGGGAAGACAGGATCTGATAATTAGATTCTCTTTAGTAGCAGCACATGGGTGAAGCTTTCACACAGGGCTCCATGAGAGTGGCAACTAACAAAAAATCTAGTGGAAGACATTACCTTATATTGTTTACATGGACATTGGGGTGGGGAAGGGGGACTGGAGGAAGGGAGAAATTTCAGGAAAAGTATAGCTAATCTTGTTTTTTTTCCAAAAGATGCACTGAAAAAATTGTAAATACAGTGTAGGCTTTTATACTTTTCATCCAGAATAAAGAATGATTTGTACTGGAACTGAAAGAATAGATTCAGAAAATAGTAATGAGCATTACTGGGTAAGTTTCTCTACCTGTGGCTTCCTTAATCTGTTACAGTTTGGCTTTAGTCTTGAGGGTGACATGGCATGATGAAAGTGATATCTCACTTTGATGAGCCCTTCATTAACCTGTAAATTGTCCCCATGATTTGCATGGGGCTGATTTATATTCATGTAAACTGAGACTCAGCTGAGCCTCATCTTGTTCACTGATGAGGACTGAAACGTGAAGCTCTGGCTTGTTATCATCCCACTTCTGACACCAAAATAATGTTATGATACACTGAAACAATGTTAGGATCCACATATTAAGAGATGCCTCTGCCTGAATTAAGATGCAAATGAGACCATATGCTGAAGTCAATAGAACAGATTTCATTTAACAGTACATGTGAGATAGAGACAGAAATAGGAAGGAGGTAAAGGATGGGGGAAGAAAGAGACAGAGGGGGTAGTCGGGAGAGAATAAGCATAAGATGTCCCATGTGGGTCCCTGCAGTGTCCTGCTAGCCCTTGTCTTCTTGGGGGTGGGGATCCCACAGTGCTCTGGTGGTACCACTTTTATACAGCCCAAGCCCTGGGTATCCATGAGGCATGGGTGCCATTCCCATCACTTGGGATGGCATGTGTGTAAGCACATTTTTACAAGCAGTTTTTTCCTTTTCTCACAGTTTGCCATGGTGGGAATATTTTGTCCAGACTGATTACTCAGATTTGCTTCACTAGGCCTGGCATCTTCCTGTTGCCATCTGCTCTTCTCCCACAGTGGAGTCTTGTCCAGTGTGCTAATTCCAAACCTTTCACCTCCATGTATGCCTGAAATTTACACCTACCTGTTTGCCATCTGTGCCACCTATGGTAGCTTATCTTATGACAACTTCCCCACCTTTGTCAGTTTTGAGGCAACTGCATCCTTGAATCCTCACAGAGCCATAACACCATAATGGTACAAACAAAATTGCAGGTGAGCATTTGATTGCTAACATACATTTAACATTAATTAATGTGGTATTTGTGACTTCTTAATTCTTCTACAAATAATCAGTTTTCTAATAGCATAGCAGATTCTTAGATGCTCAGCTAAGTCCTTAATGACGCCTTTATGTAGCAATGACATTCAGTAATGTCTTTAAAATGTTTATAGCCCTTATGGCCTGAAAATTGATTACCTTTTACTGAGCCCTTTTTTCATTTCCTTTCTGAGAATTAAAGACTCATGCAATGAGTTCAGTCCCTGGTTTTATTATATAATTTCCTTCTTATTTCAGGATGCAAGTTTGAGAAAAGTATATCCAGAGAAAAGACTGAATATTCAGATTCAGTGCATTTAGGATACAGGCAATGGAATCATGTTGTTCAGTGTCTTGGAATAACCAGATATACACTATTTTATTGCAATGATCAATTCAAAATGGAGCCCTGTTCTTATTTATTAGGGATTACCTCTGTCTGAGCTTAAAAAGCATCTGGGAGGCCAAACAGGAGATAAAACAATGTCTCTATTCATGATACATATTATTTGGATTTCATTATAAAAAATTGAAAATCTAGTGAAAAGTTACTAGGAAAGTTTCCCTCCTGTTAGGAACATATGGTAATTTTACATTAATTTATATCTTTTGTAAATGTGACAACAGAAGCATATGTGGAAATGTTTGCATGTGGAGGGGAACAAAATGTGTTTTGCTGAAAATAAGATTTTAGCAATTGTCACAGTGTATCTGCTGGTTAACAGTGTTGTGCAAATGATCTGCAGAAAATTGCAGACTGTACACAAATCCTTTGATATTCTAGCTAAGACAAGAGAGGTGCAAAGTGAATATCTGCATTTTGTTTTACTATGATAACACCTGGTTCTGACTGTAATCTCCAGCTCTAACATTACTGCAGACTGGCAGTCCAAAAATTAGCAATACATGTGAACTCTCACTGCTCCCTCCCTATTCATTGATTATAAGGAAATAAGTGTGTCATTGTTTCACACTCAACATCTGCTGAGGAAAAAGCTATTTGAAAATAAGCTGCAAAATTCTCATGTAGATAAAGGGCTGTTTTATCGGAAAATAGTACACATGGTGATCCTTTAATAAAAATGGACTGCTTCTTTCTATTTTCTGTGAGGCATCATAAGCTTTTACATCATTTCGTGGGAGAAATATTCATCAGAACCAGGCAGATTGCCGAACTAAGGGATGATAACAGTTGCATGCAGCAAAAAGGATTCCTGTCAAGGAGAAAAAAAAAAAGAAGAAGAAAAAAATATATTGACATATTAAGAATTCTAGCAATGCAGCAAAAAGAATAGTTTTATATTAGAAATAAAAGGTGTGAAGAATGTGAAGGTATCTATAAATACATACAGTAAAGGATAGGAAATGGTTGAAAATTGCTGAAGGTTAAATTAAAGAAAATGTCTAGATGGAGGAAAAGTGCTCTCCATCACTTCCTGATGAGTTAGCTTCCAAAGTCTGAAGAGCTTGGCTTATAATTTTCACATTAAGCTAAATAATAAAATACTTTTCCAGAATTTCTATCTTTCCTGCTTGGATTTTTTAGAACTGGTATAAAACTAACAGGAGAAGGATCTGATTTTAGCAATTTAGACAGTCAACTTAATACAAAAATATTGTACTTTAAATATTTTAAATTTTTTTAATCATTTATTGATCCAAAAAGAAAATACTATTTCAGGTTAAAACCTAAGTTAAAATGTTTGAAACTACAAAGAAATTTCATTCAGATTCATTAAGAAGACTTTACTTTTTGAAATTCCTTTTGTCCATATCTTTGGAAAACCACAGTAGGACATCCCTGTTCTGAGATCATCTCTCGCTGTTGAATGCTAATACAGAAACAATAGTTACATGTGCCTCCAAACTGTTTTATAAAACCAGGGAGGAAGGGGTAGGGGGAGATGGTACCTTCTATTGGCATTCAGTTCTTTATATCTCAGTTTTCTCAGTTCAGTATTTTGATATATATTGTATCCAAAAAGACCTCAGATCTTTTAAACATTTTAAAACACTAAGATAAAGGCTACATATTAACAGATGTCTCTGTGAAATCATTTTAGTCTTTTTCTTCTCTATGCAGGTAAGCCACTCTTCCTGGTGAAAATCCCAAAGGCAAGTCAGCAGAAGTGAGAGTGTCTGGCAAGAGCAGTGTTTTCCCAATGTGGTTTATCACTGTTTCAATTTTAAAAAGTTATTTGAGTTTTGCTGGACCATAAAATGTCCAGTAAATATGTATTCAAATGCAAATTTACAAGTTTTCTTAGCACACTGTGTAAGTATATTATCAGTTTGGAACTGGTGTGTGCAGTCACCATTTGCTTTCTGTTAGAAATGAAAAGGCATACCTGGTCAAAATGCAGAGGGCAAGCTGTATTTGTTTAGATTCTGAATGCTATTTAAACAGAGATTTTTTAACTAGCTTGAGGGCCTGTGTGAGTGCATGAAAGAGGCTGGCTCTGAACGTGTTGGTTTAAACATCAGCAGATATGACTACTACATTTGAAAGGAAGTAGAACAAGCCGTCTGCCTTAACAGGTCAGAGACAAGCAAGACAGATTTACCAGGGTTGTGTCTCACAAGACTAAAACACTTCTGCAAATGCAGTACACGACTGCTCTTCTTCTGACCTAAAATGGGTTGCTGTGCCTTTCTAACAAAACGTCATTCATGCTGGGGAAAAAGCATGGACATCTGACACCTCACTTGTGCTATTACCTAACGGAGCAATGCACATTAGATGAAGCTCTAAAGAATTAGAGTGCACTCTTAGACTGAATAATGTTAATGGCATTGTCTTTAATGGTGTAAAGCTTCCACCAGTAGAAGTTTGTGAAGAGACTAATATCCTCATATGTTCTTTGATCATTTGCAGGGGTGGAAGCAGGGAATAACTGGGCTGTTCTCAGAAAATGATTTACTGCAACATTTTTAGAATGTTATCAGGACCAGTAAATATTTAATAGAAAACATCTCCCTTCCACAGATTCAGTGACACCACCCCCCGTAGTCCCTGTAAATTTTGAAATGATGAAAACATCTCTGTCAGCTTTTTGACTGGAAGCTAGAGAACAACCCAATCCTGTTACCTGTGTGTTCATTCCATCTATATTCGGGAGTAAATGTAGGTGTCATAAATAAGACTCAAATGAGACACAGAATTACCAGCCTGTATTTTCCAGTAGAATTTTTTCTTTCTTCTCAAATGATACATTCAACACCTCTGTGATTTTTCTGTTCAGTTATGAAACTGAGGCTGCTTGCCTCCTGTGAATTTAATTTGTATTAATAAGAACTTTAATGGTACAGTGATTCAATCTGCAAGAGAAGTTCTTTTGCAGTGTACCTTGATGAGGTACTGACTAGATGTTAGTTTATCAATTGTTTTAATGAATATTTATGGCAATAAGAAATGAAAATTTAGAAGAATTATTTAACTTATATAGTGCATTTGGACTTCAGAATTCATGTGCTTTTAAAATTCTGAGTGTGTGTCCTTGTTTTGTCCAGGACAGAGTTAATTTTTTAACTGTTGCTTTGAGGGGCCAGAGCTTGGGGCCATATGGACATGCATTGATTGTTGTTCAATACCACTCACTCTGGTAGGGGGGCAGAGGGGCTCTCAGTCCTGCAATGAAAGGGGACACAGCTTTGGATGGAAGAAAAAGGGGCTGTTTGGAGGAGTCGTGGCAATTTTTTCCTTTTTCTGGGGGAGCAAGCAGCAGTTTCGGGTGGCAGTGCAGTCACATCGAGTTAGGTTCAGTGAGCATTTTTGTATGTAATCTTTCATACATTGTTGTTATTAGTACTGTTGCTGTAACTGGTTTTCATCTCATTGCTATTTCCAGTAAACTGTTCTTATCTCATCTAAGAATCTCTGACTTTTGTCTCTCACCTAAGGGGGTGGGTGGTGGGCAGTGCTTACCTGGAGCTTAATTTCCAGCTGGATTTTAAACTACATCAGTACGGTAATGGATTTCAGTAGTTTAATTTGAATTGAGTGATTACCATGCTTAATTCTAAAAGGGGTGCAAGTCTAGATGGGTGGTCCTGCAAGCTGTAAATAAAGGTAAATAAATCCTTCTGTTGATGATATCAGCTTTATATTATCTTGCTCATATGATATGGTATAATCATACTTCTAAATAATGTCAGAGTTGTTGATGTTTACAGTCTAGGTGGTAGAAAGCATATGTGAAGAGAAATAGGATACAAAGCAGAACTATGAAAAATACACTTAAAAGCCTTACAGACAAGAATTGCAACTTCAAGTTGGAACCAAAGTTATCCTATCACTGAAGGCTATTTCAATGTTCTCACTTGACTGGATTCGCTTTGATTACTGATGAATGATGAGCATTCCTACAAATAGACAGGATTCTTATTGGAGATTAGCAGGGCCCAAGGGATGGCCTGAAGTTCAGCCAGGAAAAGTTTAGTTTGGAGCACAGGAAAACCTTCTTCATCCAAGGGGTACTTGAGCACTGGCACAACTCCCCAAAGAAGCAGTCACAGTACCAAAACTGACAGAGTTGTAGACGTGTTTGGACAATCCTGTCAGGCACATGGTGTGATTCTTAAGGATGGTGCTGTGCAGGGCCAGGAATTGGACTTGACATTCCTTCTGGCCCCCTTCCAACTCAGATATTTTGAGATTTTCTGATTCTGTGATCTGATGACAGCATTCTCAACAAATAAGAAAGTTGTGTGCTCTTAGTTTCATCAAAGAGTAATGATTTACCACATCCTGTTAAAGCAGAAATTTTTCAGGAACAGACAATTATACCTTTACAGTGAACTTAAAGCTGTAGTGTTGTCAATGTGTTTCATAAGTGCTGAGAACTGTGAACATTGACTGGACTAAGCAAAAAATTTGCAATACTGAATGGTACCTGAGCTGTGAGATACAAGAAGAGAGACATATCTAAGGCAGGCATTTAGTGAGGTGGTCAAAATGGGCAAGGAATCTTATAAACTCATAAGGAGGAGATGTTGAGGAGAAACACTAAGATTCACATTTCCTTTAAAAATCTGTTAACTATATTAATCCCAAGAGGGTGTGTGTAGAAATTTTGTGTTTAACCTCATCCATTCTGTGCACATGGATACTTTTTTTTTAATAGTCTTAAATTAGATGCCATCTATCCACATAAACGTCCTACCCATTAGAATCTGGAAGGACTGTCTTGCTAATACAAATAAATAGGATTTCTAGACATTATAGACTATTCAGCAGTGAAAATGTAAAAGACACTCATACCAAAGCAACAAATGACATTGTGATGAGAAAAAATGTACCATTATCTGGGTTACTGGCATGTTGCAGATCGAACCGGTGGTTGTCAGATATCAAACAATTTAAAGTTTTGAAATGGGATCTTATACATGCTGGGATAATAAAATGATCATTGACTGATGAGGACACACACATTGGTCTAAAACTTTTGTATTTTTTAGCTGTTCATGGATTGAGACTTTTGAGGATGTACTTATGACCTACCCAGGAGCACCTTCTCAAAGGATTCTGTAACACCTGAAGCAGCTAAACAGCACCACTATGGAAACTTCTGGATGTTTTGAGGCATAAGGACTTTTCACATTCAGCAGCAAACCAGTTGGTTGAATAACATAGGTACCTGAAAAAGATATTTGGAGCCACCTCTGAATTATATGGTTTTCCAGAGCTCCCTCAGTTTCACAAAGAGATTTATGCTGACATGGCTTTTGACTTGAAGTCTTCTCAGTTGTTCCCAGTTTCACAACAGGACAGGATACAAGCATGCATTGTTCTCATAAGCTTCCCCTCTGCACTTCTGTTCCCATTTCTTCTTTTCTATGGAATAGAAACCAGTCACACAGGTCAAGAGCAAATGACAACATGGCCCAATACCCTTCTTGGTACAGACATTAGCAGACTAGGTGGCCTAAAGGTTACATACATCTTGAAAGGTTACATACATGACATACCTGAGTCTTGCAGAAAGAAGCTCTGATTTTTTAATGTTATCTGGTTTGTCCTGTAGGAAGCAGTTCTATAAGCACCCAGAGCTATCATAAAGCTTTATTCTGGAAGCCATCCCCACTTGACCTCAATAAGCTTATGGAAAGCAGTTTGTTCAAAATATACTTGAAGGCTAACATCAGAAATGAATTTCCCTGATAAATATCTTGAGTGATAACTTTCCCAGCTTGGCTTCCTGCAGAAGATTGTCATAAAAGATCTTATGGTAGAATCAAACACATCCTCTAAGCTTGTGAGAACTGGCTCCCATTTTACCTGTATACGAATCATAGTCTCAGTCCAATGTGGTAAAATGTTCTTCACTCTCTTCATTCTCACTTACTTCTCTAAAGAAATTTTTATAAATATTTTCTGTCTCAGTCACATGCTTATAGTTTGTTCGTAATGGCATGCATACCGTAGTACTCAACATACTGTGTGAAAGACCTCTACAATAAAGTCTGTTCTTTTCAAAGTATCTGTCATGATTTTTCATTATAGATGCTGTCAAAGTTAAATTAGACAATATATTGTTTGATAAAATACCTTATTTCAAAATATAGTAAGGATATGCAGCAAAAGCCAATATAAATGCATCTTGAGGAATCAGCATTTTCTCCTCATGATAAGAAGGACAAAATGTTTTGATATATTTTTGGCAATGAATTTTGAAATCCAGGCCATAAGTGCTAAAGAGCTTGTCAGTTTGGGAGCTAATCCATATGCCAAGGATACATTAAACAAATATGTAGCTACTTCAGGGAATGACCAGATACAAATAAAAATTTCACAAGGAAATCAAACCCAACCACTGTTAAGTGTAAGGTGAAAATTTAAATCATTTTTGACAGGGTGGAAAAGCAGACAGGGTCATAGTGTAACTGCAGCATAATGTGCATGATTAACTTACTGTGGACCTGTTCTCTGGCAGCAGGATTTTACACATTCTGCATTGTAGAAATAGTCATTAAGAGAAAATATGTAAGCACAGAGCCATGCATAAACAATAATAAAATAGTCTGGAAAAAGTGAACAAGCAATGATTTCATTTTCTAATCACAGGCCTTGGCTGTAGGCTCTACAACACAATTCTATCTTTGCAATTAAGACCCTAGTCTGTCATCTCTACTGGAAAAGAGATGGAGGAGTTCAACAATGTCCAAATATACTGTTCAACAAAAAACTTTTTTCCTCTTTATGATGATGTATTTATTTATTTAATCCTTTGAAAGAGTGTTAGGTACAGCTCTCCTTCTTAAGTTCTTAGATCAGACTGCATTTTTCACTCCTACCAATGGATGAAACAGCCTTTTAGCATATCTGAAGCTCAAATGATCAAAGTGTGAGGGGGAGGTAACCTTTCCTGCAGTTGTTTCAGTTTTCTCATGCATAGTTAAATCAGTGCATTGAGAAGTAATACTCTAGAGGGATGGATACAGAATTAGCCCCTGCAGTCTCACCAGAGTTTAATGGGTGATCTGATGCTAACAGCATCAGTTTCTGCCATCTGTTCATAAAGGGACCACTGACTGTTCTGTGAGCCCCTTTGTTAATCATGCTAAAGGGCATTTGGATGACTAAAACTGAATTGTTTGAATACTCCCATCCAGCAAAGCCATCAGTGCAGTTAATAACTGCAGATAGGAAAAAAAGCAAAAATCAGAGCAAAACAAATTATTTAAATACTTAGTTCTAGTTCCATTTTCACAGTTCTTTTGATATAAACACCTACATATCTGTAGCAAAGAAACTGCATTTATTCACTACAAATAAATATTCCAATAAACTTATAATTTTATATGCCTATATAAAGTTATGCTTTCACAAATATGTTGTTTTATTACATAATTAGTCTAAGCAACAACTTTGTTTATATATACTATAAATAGTTTGAGGAAGTATATTACAACTTGTAGTCTGTTTTGAGCTATTTGTGTTGCATGTCTCGTTCTGTCCTATTTTTCATAAGTGTTTTGTTGTCATTATTTCTGCTACCAAAAAAAATGTGGGTTCTTCCATATCATCTGATAAGATGATATGGAAGAACCAGTGGTAAAATTAAATACATATTTATGTTTGCATAAGAACATATTTAATTGAAAAAATATCTATTCAGGAAAACAAAAAGTATACAAATGAAAACACAGTTATTTAAATGTTTATATTGAAAGAATAAAACAGTTAAAGAAAATAACTCTAAATTCACTATATATTCAAAATAACTCTATACTCACTATGCTGCAGTATTTGCACAGATACGATTCAGAAATGCATTTCAGGAGAGTTCTGCAGCCCATTAAATAAAGACACTAAGCAAAGATAAGGATTAAAGCTAATCAAAAGCTAAGCATAACAAAAATCAGGAATATTTAGACAGATCGTTAATTATCTATCTGTTTAAACACTAATTCCCTGAAGAACAGCCAGCATTAAATATATCCCTGAGAAATATATCTACAGGAAGGAAAGGCTTTTCACTCTAAAATTGTTTGTTTGGATGTTCTAATTAGCCATTTAAGCATATTTTAGTTTGAATGTAGTTACAAATTACATTGCTATCAATAAGAACATGCCTTTTCAATAATGACCACCATTGCTTCCATTTCTTCCTTTCTAATTAGAGTCTGGGAAAATATCTGTTTCAGACCAGTTTCCACATTTGTACTGAAGCACAGTTAAATTATTTTCAGCTCCCTTTACAAGAGTTGAACAAATTCCTGGCTACCATCGTGCTCTCCCTTCCTCTGTTTGATTATGTGTCCTGGTTCCAGCCAGGACAGAGTTAATTTTTGTAGTAGGAGAGGGCACTGTTGGAAGTTGTTCTATACCACCTCACATCATTGATGAAGGTAAGGGGAATGAGTTCTATGCAGGAAGAAAAGGTTCCTTCTGGTTGAGATAGGCAGCATGGCTGCAGTCAGGTCAGATCAAGTTCCATGGTGAGCATTTTTGCATATGAGTCACTCTCTTCTGTATAGATTTGGTATTAATATTGTTGCTGTTACTTTCCATTTTCTCATCTCATTGCTGTTTCCAGTAAATTGTTTTTATCTCAACCTGTGGCATTTTCCTGGTGTGCCTCCAATTCTTCTCTCTAGCCTGCTACACTGGGGAGTGGAAGGGGTAACAAGGAGGAAGAAGTGTGGTTTGGCAAGTCTCAGTGGAAGGACTAAATTAGGGAGTACCATTCCTTAATCACAACATTATGTTTTATTTAATTATAGTTTAGCTGCCTTCCAGCAATTAAAAACTATATTAGAAAAGTTTGCTCAGAAAACTTGAGTTACAAGTTGAGTAGAAAAATGTGATCAGCTATTGTTTTGTTCTCATGGGCAAAGTTACCACTGTACTGAGCTTAAAGAGGATTTCATGGTAATCTTATATACGAAATGTATGGATTTAAATTCACCAGAGGGACTTGGATTAGCTCAACAAGTAGGTCCATGAAGATCTTATGTGGCTTAACAAGATCAAATGCAAGGTGCTGCACATGGGTGAGGGTAACCTCCATTATCAATCCAGGCTGGGGGATGACGACTGTGAGCAACCCCACCATCTTGGTTCCAAAACAGACCTGTTGCTGGCCAAAATTTAAGTCCATTAGCCATTGTAGAAGAACCTTGGGGAAGACATATGAGGAAGGATAAAAAAACACTGTGCACAGCTATGAGAAAAATGCAAGAGTAAAGGCTCTGCAAACACGAAAATCAACAGAGGAAGATGATGAGGTACTTCAGGCACCAGAGCAGACATTTCCCTGTAGCTTGTGGAGATACTACAGCTGTCTTTCTGCAGCCTGTGGAGGATTCTACACCAGAGAAGGTGGACATGTCCTGAAGGAAGTTGCCGTTTAGGAAGAGACCATGTAAGAGCAGGCTTTTGGCAAGTGCTGTAGTCTGTGGAGAGGAGATGAAATGGAGCAGGTTTTCTGCTGGGAGCTGTGAAATATGGGCACTAGACCACTTTGTGGAGAACTGCTCGATGGAACACTTTGTGAAGGGCTCAGTCCTGTGGGAGTGAACTCATACTGGAGCAGGGGAAAAATGTGAAGAGAAAGAAGTGACACAGACAAAAGGTTATGAACTGACCACAACTCCCACTCCCTTCCCTGTACTGCTAGTAGAGTGGGGAAGAGGTAGAAGATTTTGGAACAAAGGAGTGAAGTTGAACCTAGGTAGAAAGAGATGAGTAAAGGGAAAGTGAGTTTAGTTTTGTCTATTTCTCTCTACCCTAATTTAATATACTTTTTAAATTAGGAATAAACTAAATTAATATTCAGCAAGTCAAGTCTGCTCTGCCACTGATGGTAAATGGTGAGTGATCTCCCTGTCTGTAACTCAACCCACAAGCTTTTCCATCTAATTGTCACCCCACCGACCTGCTGGTGAGGAGGAGTGGGAAAACACCTGGGTGGAAGCCTGGCAGTCAGCAAGGTCATTTCACCACAGAAGTTTATAATTTTATCACATCAGATAAGTCCTTTCTCCTTCTTCCCAGTACTGCTGTATTATCTGGGACATCATGTGGGTGGGTGGCATTGGTTTTCCTAATGTGCTAATCCAGTTTTTGTTAGAGTCCTTTGAAGCTGATGTCTCTTCTGTGCTGTGATCCTAAGCCATCGAGGCTGCATGCTTTGACATGGGGAAGGAATTCTTGTAAACTCTTCCCAATTGAAAGCTTATTTCCCATCAGTGAGCAAGCATTTTTTTGAGATTGAGTTCCATGTTTAATATTTGCATGCAGTTTATGCATATTTATCTGCAAATAATCACCCAAGTCATTGCACATTCATTTTCAGAGTGGTATCAGTGAACAGCTTATGTAGATTTTCTGCATATAGAGCTGCAGATTTTACCAATACCAGAATTCACATTATAAAATGTGGTCCTATTAGTGTAAATTGCACAGTGTTAGCATATACTGAAATTTCAAGGCAAAATTATATATATTAAAAGTCAAGATTTTACTTAATTATATAAGCTATGATGGCATTTATAGTATATGAGAAAGCAATGTTGATAACACGAAAGTTAATAAACAGTTTAGAGAAAGATCCCGATGCATCTTGTAAGAATGCACAATGGAAGACTGGAATTTGCATTTGAAGGGTTAAAAAAAAATAATTATAGACTGCAGCAGTGTGAAGGTGGGAAGGTGTTACCGTACCCGCTTATGGTAGGAGCATTGGAAGTCTATGAACTTTTAAGGCATCTTCCTACCCAAATAATTCAATGATACTGTAAAACTTTGCTTGCCAGAAGTTATAGTAGCACTTATAAATTTGAATGTTGATGGTGAAAAAGCAGATTAGACTACATAATCTGAAAGTAATAGCTTTTATTTTTCACACAGTTTTTAGTACAGGAGAAGTTACAAGACAAGGGAAGCAATGATTGTGCAGTTATAAATGATCGCATAATGATTCAAAATGTAAAGAAAGTACCAAAAGCACAAGGTACAAGCCTGCAAAAGCTGCTGTATGCACAAAAAGTGCAAGGAAAGCTTATGTGACCATACTAACTATGAAAAAGGAAATACACATGGTGACAACAACATCAAGTTGGGGTTTTTAAATACAAGCACACTGAGAGGGAGCAGTTTATGTTAGTTATTAGACTAGTGCTCTGTACTCTCATACTCTATACTAGTAAGCATACTGGTTTTGTTTGGGATGGAATAGTAACTCTTCATAGTTGTATGGGGCTATGATTTTTCACTGAAATAGCAAAAAACCTAAGGTTTTAGGTATTGCTGAGCAGTAATTACAAATCATCAAGGCTCTTTTCTTTTTCTTCTCACATTGTCTTGCCAGCATGTAGGCTGGAGGTGCGCAAGAATTTGGGATGAGATACAGCAGCGACAGCTGACCCCAAGTGAACAGAGGGATATTCCACAATGTATGATGTCATGCATAGCAATAACATCTCTATAGAAAAGGGAAGGTGTTAGAAGGGATGGCATTTGTGTTCCCAAGTAACTGTTACTAAGGATTGAGCCTTGTTTTCTCATGGAGATATCCAAACATCTGCCGGCTGACAGGTATGCCTGCATTGCCTTACTGATGAAACTTCTATCTCAGCCCCCATATTTTCTCCCTTCTACCTATCCCCCACTGTGTGAAGTGAGCAAGCAGCTGGGTTGTGATGAGCTGCCAGCCAGGGTTACCCCACAGCAGTGCAGAAATTGAAGGCATTTTAGGAAGCAGCGCTGAAGTGGTGCTTAAGCACTATTTAATAGGAATTCCCTCCAGAAAGTGCTGTGTGGGCTCATGTTCTGTGGGCCTGTTATGGTTCCCATGGAGTATTTGGTGTGGCACTTGGTCTTGGCCTCCTTATTTAGAAGCATAAAATTAGAATGTGCTTCTTAGTACCTTGATGGAATGAGAGCATAATTGCATTTCATTTATGAAACATGATGATGCTGTTTGAAATATTAAAAATTTTAAAATGCCATGCTATTTCTTCTTGTACTTCAGGTGTGACTGAAAAAACAATAAAGCCCTCTGTTTTCCATGAACATAGGAAACTTGTGCAAAGCATTTGAAAGCTTGCTGTTTCAAAGAGATAACTCTGAGTTCTAAAGATCCTGCTGAAGGCTTTCTGGTCTCAAGATGGTGCCTGTGCCACACTTGGTCACCTTTATGGTCTGAGGAGAGTGAAGTGGTGTGCACTTTGATGGGCTCCGGAGAGGAACCAGCACTTTCAGAGCCCTGAGCACGATTACTGAAATTAATGATGCAGGACGTGAAGGATGGGTCTATGAGCAGAAATCCACAGAGTTTACTGAACCTCAAAGAGAGTCCAGGGACAAAGACAAACACAGACTGAGGGTTAGATATTGGGAAAAAGAGGTGGATCTGAGGGTCAAGGACCAATGGGAACAAGTGAAAGAGGTGCAGCGGAGGGGCAGCCAACTAGGGAAACCAATAGGGTGACAGGGGTGGAACAATGCAACAAATTAGGACCAATGGGCATCAGGAAAGGGAAGAGCTTTCTAGAGGATGTACAAATAGGGTAGATGGGGGATGAACTGGGGTTGAATAACTGCATGGGCCAATAGAACTTAAAATATTAACATGTGGTTGCAAAGGTCTGTGGGAGGGAGGCTCCTCTCACCTTAACCTAGAGGTGTGTCTCTCTGTTCTTGCTCCTGCTCCTCCAGGGCTGAGGTGATATAGCCTTGGTGGTAGGCTTTTGAGTGTGCACAGGACAGCAATGCTTATTTGTTGTTGAATGTGAGCTGAATTTGTACAGTTCTTGGTAATTTGAACCTTTGATAGGATGGCTTGCTTTATGACCAAAGTTGCTGCTTCTGAAGCAGCTGCATTTATAAAACCAACCCATGCAGCAGTCAGACATGAATGTGATTTTTTTTAAAGACAGATTAATATTAACAATTAGAAACTGTTATTTTGATGCTATGGAATGCAATAACTGTGGTGAATATGTCTGTATACTTATGAAAAATATTCATGATAATATGAAACATACCTTTTTCAGTTATTAGGTGGCAACTTCTTTGAGAATCATCAAACAGGTTTTTGCTCTTTTCTCCTGAAAAGATGACTAAATCATGTACTAGATCAGTACAATAAAGTCATGGACCTGTTGGAGTGGGTCCAGAAGAGGGCCACAAAAACAGTCAAAGGGCTGGAGCACACCTTATATCAAGAAAAGCTGAGGGAGCCAGGATCATTCTGGAGAAGACAAAGCTCAAGGGAAACCTGAAGCATTATGACAGGCAGCAATATTTCTGGTTATTGTTTAATCCAGAATACACATCATAAAGGTAAAGATTTTGGCATGGGATCTAGATTTCAACATACAAAACTAAAATCTACAACTTAAGAAAGTCAGTCAGTCATGGTGCAAATCCAGTCTCTTCAGGCATATGTTTTTTCGTAAACATATTGTTTCTCATCTAGAGGACTGAGAATCTATTGATTCTTCGACAATAATTAAATACATAATTACTGAAATTATTATAGTGCAAAACTTAGGATGCCTTTAGCCATAGGTGTTTGTAAAAAAAAAAATAGTACAACTATTACTCCTGTGATACATAAATGAAATTCACATATTATTTGTTCTTAACACTGGATATGTTTACAGTTGATAATATTTAACTTAATTATATGGATTTGATAATTATATAGTTTATAGTAGTAGACATAAAACTAACTAAGTTGTTTATTTCAACATGGACCTATGGCGCAGATAATAAAAATATGCATTTTTATTTTTACTCCAGCTTTTCGATATTTGAGAACTGCTTCTTATCTTCCAAGGGTTAGTTTTATAAGAACCTTAAGAGTGGCTATTAATATGATTAGTTAGAATGCTTCTTTCTGTTTGAGGTATCAGTTTGTTTATAACATCATGATTATGACTTGACCATTTAGCTACCAAAAAGTGTCAATCTGCACTTTGAGAAGAGGAGGCTGATGATTATAAACAGATCATCTTAAGAAAGAAGCCATAATTTCAACATTACAGAAATATGATTAATTTACCTTCTTCACTATCAACAACAACTTTCAGTTTGGATATTCATATGCATTTTCTATACAGACATAAATCTTTCTGTCAGAAAGATTGAGTAACTTTGTATCTTGAGTTCAATTTGAAGTGAAAGGACAATGCACCAAAGACAAATTTCTTAAGATAAATAATCAAGCAAAAACCCATGAAGCAAGAATTTAATTTCTATAAAAGAAAAAAATAACAAAGAAAATAGTCCAAGCATGGAATAATTCAGAGCTAAGCAAACTATCTTAAAAATTGTTTCTGGCTTGAAATTTAGCTAATTATGTATTTTTAGAAATAGAAATAACATACAATAGTTGTTGAACAGTCCAAAATGGTATATACGGATTAGCCAGAATTTATGTTCTTTAATAGACTACTATGCTCATACTGTACATGTAGCAAGCAAAATGATCAATTTTCCATGTTCCCAAATCTTACTATTTTAGTTCTGAAAAGCGAAATGTCAGTAGTAGATTAGCCAAGCCTTGTTTTCTCCCTACCCCCTTCCCTGCAAAGATAAAGAATATTGTGAATTACTTAGTGTGGAAATCCCATTTCATGTACATTTTTGTAAAGTTCTTTTGTTTGTCTTTACTTTCATTTTATGGATGTCTTTTTGCATCCCTACCACTCTTGCTACACATTGATATCTTAATCTTGTGGTTTTATTTGCAGAACTGCAATGTTAAAAATATGACATTTTTTCCTGCTGTTTTCAACAGTAGTGATTCTGAACTTCAGTCCAAGATTAATAGCTGCTTGTATGAGCTTACAAATTAATGTCTCATTGACCATTAAGAAGAGTATTTCACAAATATACAGCCATGCAAACATCTTTCAGTTCCTCAAACAACATATATTTTATAGCTTGGCTGAGATTGTTAATAATTAGAGAAGATATAAGAATCTTGACCATTATTCTGCTCTCAGCACCTCACTTATAGTTTTACATTTCAATATTCTAGAAGGTTGCCTGCATCAAATATTCAAAAGCTGCTATCCACTGCGCATTTATGTGAGTTCTTTTATTTGTAGTCTTCATAAAAGATCCATAGGAGAGGGGAAAGAGATCATAAATGAACAAATAATGCTAAAGGCTCTACTATGAGTCAAATTGTAAAGAGAGGCTTTTAGATAACCTTTGAGTCCCACATTAATTGCTTGACACCTGAGCAACAAGGGTACTATTGGTAATGTTTACTAGCTACTAGTGGCAGTTGATGGGATTTAACCTTATTTTCCTAGATGATTGAGTTCCGTTCCTATTCTATTTTACCCAGGCTTTATGGCAATCATCAGAACAGATTGGAACCCTCCAGCACAAGTGTAGAATGGGAAGAAATCACTAGAAATGTATCTTTATCTCTTTCCAGGTGAAGAAATGCATAACATGGGTTAATAATGTTTTTGCTCTATGTAAGTTTTTTACTATGAATATCCAGCAAAAGGAAAAAAAATGAACAAACAAACAAAAGCAAAAAAATAAACACCACCCAAAAAATTCACCAACAAAGTTAAAGAAAGGTATCTTTTCTTTGGAGAAAGTGAATGTTGTCTAGGATTTTTGTCTTTTTTGTAGTTCGTTCTATGGTCTCAGAAGGTCTTTAAGAACATTCAGTCAGACTTTGGCTTTCTTGTAGGTGGTTTCATGATATTATGGGAAAAACTGTCAACAGAATATCCATTAAGATCTTATCCCTATGCTCATTGAGTGTCTTTGAATTTTGAGTAAAAAATTGAGCCTAGTTCCATTTTTCATAGTATGACCATGAGCTGTAGATCCTGCTGATGAGTTCATGCCACCTCAATACCATCTACTTAAACCTTCCAAGTTTACTGCTTCCTCATTGAAAGGTATGAACAATTTTAATGCATCATTCTCAGCCCAGTCTTAGTATTTCTGACAATAGAGTATCTCCATGAATCACTCTTAGATATAGGACCCAGGCACTTCTGAGGGTGCTATTCTGAGCCTATAAAGTTCAACTTTCATCTTAAGGTGAGAATGTCACCTTTGGGAAAAGTCTGTGTTTCTGACCTCTTCCTATAGATGCTGGAGATGGATGCAGGCACCCTTGGGCCATAAAGGGTCAAAAATATTCATGTGTGACTTAAAACTGTGTGCATTCCACATTAGACACAATTATTTCTAGCATTGCAAGACTGTATATTGGCACAGGTCAAGCTGTAAAGCAGCAATAAAGAAAGAACGAATGGCAGTCAATATGTAGGGAAGAGAGTACTATTCAATTTATTGAAGGCAATGGCAGGAAACTAAACATTAACCTTGGTAAAAGTTGCAATGGGCTTACAGGAATTATCCAATATCTATATGAGATGTTTGCAGAAATTGTAAAAAATACATTTTACAGTTTGATCGTTGTATAAGATACATGTACTGTTGTCGTTAGGACTATATAAGGCACAGGTTATAAAGGTTAAAATTGTCAGAGCAAGGCAAGAATAGGAGGAAAAAAATACTATTTTTTTTTTTGTCAGAGCAGCAAATAAGACAAATAGTACCATTTAGTCAAGACAGAAATGTTAGTAGAAATGTTGGAGTCTTATTTTCATTGCTCAGAACACAAAACTCAAAACTCCCCCTGAATATGCACCCAGAGACAAAGAAAACCACAACTGTACTGATTCTCTATTGTGTAGCACCACGAGAAGCAGAGTAATAAAGTCTCAGTTTTAATTGTGCCCGTACAGACTCTTATGCTCAAGAGAAGATAAAAAAAATCTTATTTTCTTCACTACATTAATGTGTGTACAATATCTTCTATAATTATTCTTCCCCATGTGTCAGAAAGTCACTTCATTGTTAGTGTTGTTTTATTTAGAGTACAGCAGTGGGTCATCATTGAAAAATAGTAGACTTTTTAACTTACAAAAAGAATCTTGTCTTATGGGGCAGAAGTAAAAAAAAATATTCTCATAACATCAGAGATGAAAAAAAGAATGCTCTTATCATAGTTATTCCCTGAGCTTCTGTTTATAAACACACACTGTTCTCACAAAATTCTTGTCATTGAACTTTATTTAGAATGACAAAGATATCTGTGAAATGAGCCTCCAGCTGGAGAATTGAAGGATAGGATACAGCTACATTAAGGAAAAATTATTATATGTAGAGCTTATGACATCAAGTGCCTTTTACTAAGATTGCTCAAGACTTTCAATTATATGGCTTTGCTTTCATTTATTTACAAAGTTTCTACACTTAAATTGTTTGAGTCAAAGATTTTTATGCCAGTATCTGCCTCAGGCTGAATTTAATTTTTTTCTTTGACATGTAAAAATCAGCCTTTATCTGCATGAAATATATGCCATGTGAGCAGGGACTTGGAATGTGGATGTGAGGCATGAATATTTTTTGTTTCTATAAGAACTGTACAAATTGTGTTACCAATTACATGGTAATAACCTAGTAGATACTTTATAGTGATTTATTTACAAAAACCCTCAAGAGATTTCACATGCTCTGAGATTTTACTTTGACTAAGTCTCTATACTTTGTGTTTACCATCTTACTCTCTCTTCTGTTTTCAGTAATTCTTAGTTACAGGTGCTCAGGAAGAATCTATGAGGGTGACTATAATAACCAAATATAGATGAGACAAGAACTGAAAGAGAGAATAAGAGAGAAATTATTTTGAATGTATAGCCTAGAGGCAAAAAAAGCAAAGGCAGAGGTGATCAAAATTGCCTGAAGGTGAATAATAAAGGGAACTGGAATCCCAGTAATGAAAATTAAGAGAAAACAAGAAAATGGCAAGAGATTATGAGATTTCCAGGAATCACATCAAATGGATTAAGACATGGTTTTAAAACCTTTGTCATATTTGCTATTTTTCTCTGAATTCAAATAGGTCCAATCTTTCTTAAAGTACCATAGCGATGGTACTCCAGATAAGGCTTTACTGATTTTTACCTGTTTTAGAAGCCATAGTTTCATTTCTATGTATTTGTATGATATTACTCATAAGAACCTGAAATCAATTCCACGTAGGCAACTACACGTTGGGTCATTTTTCTAACCAGCTGTCTCTTATCCTTTCTGTTTGCAACTGAATACCTATATCCTTGAACTTCTCCACTTTGACAATGAAAAATTTACACTTTCTAACCAATTTTAGTTTTCTGACCAGTTTCACTCCAAACTTAAACTGTTTCTTCTAGAAAATGTTTGCTTTGGTTGTTCACTAGAATAGCATTGAAGACTGTCAAAAGTGTAATGTTTCTCTTCTTCATGAATCCGTTAGCCTGGAATAGAAAGAATCAGTTAGATTAGTGTGACACAATTTGTTTTTTGCAAACCCCCATTGAAGATATAGATATAGATGATATAGATATATATATAGATATAGAGACACAAATATATAGATACAGACGTAGATAGATTATATAGGTATAGATGTAGACATAGACATATAGATACAGATGATATACAGATATATAGATATAGATATAGATATAGATGATATAGATATAGATATAGATATAGATATAGAGATAGAG
>VZTB01010994.1:150047-186323 GCA_013397245.1 Thryothorus ludovicianus
GATATAGATATAGATATAGATGATATAGATATAGATATAGATATAGATATAGATATATAGATATAGATAGATGATATAGCTATAGCTGTAACTATAGATATAGATATAGATAATATAGGCATATATATATAGGTTAATTTCTAGATGGTTTTCTAGTGTGCTTCCTCCCTTTTCTGCTGCATGCCAACCTGATCTCAGCTTCAGTCACTTCATAAACAAGGAAGGTCCACATATGGGACCAAAAGTTCCTGAGTATTTTGATGCTAATACGATTACATTTATTGTAATATCTATTTTTGCACTTGGACAATTTGGAAAATTTTTTCAAAACACATATGGAAAGCATTAAATAAACAAAACAAGCACTCACAAGGTAAGAAATGGCAAGAGTGAGATTATTTGTTTTATCCTAATCTTCCTGTTTAAACATAAGTTTACAGACTTTAACGTGGTAATAAAATAATAATTTATGAGGATTTTTGTGAGTCATTCAGGAGTCCAGGTAAAATTATTATTTACACACCCAGATTTATGCATTGTTAAAGCATAGTATAGTTTTTATAACCCTGATGCATTTTTTAACTTTTTATGAAATTCAGCAAATTCATAGATGTTCTTAGGACATGCTGCTGAGACCACCTTTAGTAGATCTAGTTGATGTCACCAGGAATGTAAAGTTAAAAGAGTGCTTGAAGTTCCAGTTGAGAATGTGAAGTTTCATACAGCCTTCTTCTGAAAACAGCTGTTACTTTTTGTTGTATGTTTCTCATTTTTACAATGCCTGGCATGCTAGGGTTTTAGTTTCAGGTACCATATCTGGGAACTACTATAATTAATTTAATAATCATCATTATCATCATCAAACAATAAATTTGCAGTAAAGCTCAAAAACCATGTTTTTCTAATTAATTTTCATCTTGTTTTGTGATGAAAAAACCCCAATTGTATGATGATTGCATTGACCTACTTGCTGTATTAACACAGATGTATGAGAATCTATGAACTGATAAAACATAGAAAGGTGATCTGTCCTCCTGTCAGCAGATGTACCTTACTGAAAAAGCATTATTTTCTTTTGCTAATATTCTACTAATGGACTTAATGTTCACAAACTCTAAGTGACCATCATTAACATAAATTTAAATAATTATTGCTTTTATATAGATCCTTTTTGCCGGGTGGTTGTACATCAGCTGAAAATCACCTTTTTATCTCTTTTGATGTTGCTTTCATATTAAAAGCTGAAACATTAATAAAGTAATAGAGACAATGACCTGGTAAAAAGACAAAATGTGGACATGCTAACAATACTGCTTTATGTTAAGAGCAATAACTTAGGTGAAAAATATTTACAACTCACCCAGTGTGTAATTTTCAATAATTGTATGGCAGCTGTAAAGATATCCAACTTAGTCTTTGGTAAAAATGTGTGGTCTCCCTTCTATGAGTGGTCAATATGCTCCCTTGAATCTTTATAGGCACAGTGACCACATTTATCACCTGAATTTCATTCAACTAAAATCCAAGTATAGCAGTCTAATCAGATATAAAATTTCCTTTTTAAGAATATATTTGTTACTTTAAAAAAGAGCAATGAAATTACTTCTGTAATTGACAATCAAATTCTAGGCATTCAGAGATTAAGGGCTCAGAACTGTGTCCTCATTAATATTTTATTCTGAATTATCTTATAGACATATATTTAACATTTTAATTACTTGCATTGCTTCACAACCTCTCCAGTGTACTGTCTATATTTAAATTCCCAGTGGGTTCTGTTCCCTCAGCTTTTCTTTTTATCTTCAAATATCTGCTGAATTCCCTGACTGCCCATTCTGAGAGGTTGTTAACGTCTCATGTCCACAACTTTTAGCTATTCCTGACTGAATTTTTCAGTTTTTCTGACATCTTTTGGCTCCTGGTGTCACACCTCAGTGTCAGCTCTCCAGATTTCATTCACTTTCATCAGTCAAGCTTTTAAAATCTCTGCCTTCAGCTGCAGTGTTATCATGTACCTGCCTTATTGTAAATGCTATTGCTAGGTCTGTATCAGTTTCCCTTTACTCCTTCAGTACCCAGAGCTCCAGACAGCAGCTCTGAAATAATAAGCCCTACTTTCAAAAGCTCTGTAGAATCTAAAGCTGCCAGAAACATATCTGCATGACTGCAAATGTACCTATTGAACTAGATTCTGTCCTGTAAAATGCACAGGTAAATGTGATCTGAGAGGTGCAGTGTCTCTGAAGCCCAATTTTCTCTCTTGCTTCATAGCAGCAGCTATTATGGGAGCTCTAGCTGCATGCTAAGTCTGTTGGGTATGAGAAAATATAACACCACTTGTAAGAGTGATGGGCCAATAATGCCAATGTTGACATGCACTGCAAAAGGCTCTGGGGGGGCACTGCTGTCCAGTTGTTATTTAGTGCTGCCCATGTCAGCACAAATAGTGGTGTTTGTCCCACTTGCCTCAATGTTCAAGCCAAGAACTGAAATGAAGCCAATGCTCTGCTTATTCTTCTTTTCTCCCCACTCCCACACCCTAACTCCTGGTTATGAAGGGGCTCATGAATGTTGTTGGGAACTGCAGAAGTAATTAGTTTTTCTAAGTCTGCCACTCAACTGGAAAATAATAATTGTAAACAATCTACCTGCATGCACTAAAGCAATTTTGAAATTTATTTTCATTAAGTTATTATTAAGCTAGAAAAGCAGTAAAATAGTGTTTAATAAAAGAATTAAGCATGAAATTGAAATTTTTCATAAACTTGTATTTAGAGCAACCACTTTTTGATATGTAGCTCTGAATTATGTTGTAATTGAGAGATAATTTCATGCAGTTTAACACCACTTAGGCTGCCATTTTTTTTTCCTGAGACTATTTGAATTTTTGAGAAAATAGTAAACACATTTTTTTGTAAACACCTTGGAAAGGCTCTGTTCGTCACTGTGAAAACCAATGAAAGGAATCCAACAAAACAAGGAAATACACAGAGCTGAGAGCAAGCATTCTTCCAACTATAGCTAAGCACTTGACAAAATGACGTACCAGAAAACAACTCAGGAACACACCTTACATGTCCATATTCTTTATATTTTGGCATTGGCTCAGTGTAGTTGCTCTTCTTGGAGTCTTCAAGGGGACTAGTATTTAATTAGAAACTCACTTCAAAAAAACATCTTCAGGGAAGGATGAGTTAAAAAATGAATAGTGTTTTAGCATATAGTCTTTCTGACTGGCCTGAAACAATGGCCAGTCAGACAGAAAAAATACTATATTTCTTCAGGAAAATATTTTTCCACATATGTAACCCAATTACCAAAACATGCTATCTTTTTTGAAGATGTGGTATGCACAACTTTGTTAAGCAGATTTCCAGCATTTCTTTTTACCTGCGCACAATGAACACATCAAACTCTTTATGAACTCCTGGCTTTTGGTACTTCTAATTCCTGTCTCTTCAGTCTCCAAAATTTTATACTTTATTTATTCCTTAGAAAGTTAATTTAGAAGTGTTAGCTGGTGACATAGTACCTACAATGACACCTCTTACCCCTGAAAAAATGTCATTTTGTACTTTCAGAGCATCATAATCATGCAAGACATGCAATAGCCAGAAATAACCATCAGTGCTGTTGTATGTCAGAACACCCTTATACTTTGGCAGACTTATAAAATATGTTCAGTTCTTGGATGAAAAAATACTGCCCTGTAAAATACCATCTCTTTTCTTTTTCTTTTCCCCTCTCACTGTGCACCATTAGCTCAGTGTGCTGAAGCTCTTGCATTATAACAGCTTTCACTTTTCACTAAATATGCTATTTTCCATTCATAAGCATCTTAAAAACTGGCCTCGGTGTCATCTGAATACCAGAAAAAGTGATGTTTAAGGTTTTTATTTTCACTACACTGGTGAGAAAATCCAGAAATGCTTCTGTATGCTACTTCAATAGACCAGTAAATGCCTGTAACTTTAAATGCTACTGACAGCATTGAAGAACTCGAGCCATTATAACATGCTTATTGTCAAATGTGCCCATAGCAACACTCATCAGTGTCATCTGTTTCAACTCAAGTCTTATTTTCTCAATTGACAGAAAAAAGCCAATACACCAGTCACAACTGTTCCAATTTTAGTATGAGTTGAAGAATGATAATGTTCATATATTGCCTGTGCCAACTTGTGATGCATTTCACCAAACTGAACTTTCAGGAAAAAAAGAATATGGTGACAGGCCCACATGCTCTCTTCTGCTGCTAAGCAAGTCAATGTCTGTTACTTGTTTCTTTCTCCCTTATATTTTTCTTAGATAGTTAACTGAAGAAAGGGGAGGTTAGACAAGAGGTCAGCAAAATTCTATTACAGAAAAGCTAGAGCTGTGTGCTGCTAAACTTTATGATGTTTACATGTTCTGCTGTGAGTCTGTATGTCTGTGTTTTGTCAGAAAAGAGTGAAAAACTATGAAACACTTCTAAGAGAATGTATCTGTGGCTAATCTGTGGCTAATTTAGACCAAAAATATGTGGATCAGCATTGCCAGTTTTTAGCATCCAGGCATGTTTCTCTTATTAAATTTTTTCTAGTGCTTCATCACAGGGAGGCCATGAGGCTTTAGTCTTCCCAGATGCTAACATTTTGGAATAAGCACAGGCTCTTCTATGTTTATGAGTGGTACAAAATGGAGGAAAGCAGAGACAGTTGTTTATATTCTTCTAAATACTAGTTTTGCTATCTGCTTATTTTCAATCCTTTTTTATTGCCATTATCTGTGTATGATGCATATTAAAGAGGGAACATTTGTCTTGCACAATAGTTACCTTTCTGTCACAAGCATATTTTTGATGGGTAGAATAACCTTGTCAGTGCTAGACATTGGTTGGCATTTGGGGTTGGGATGACATGTGACACATAAACCATAAATTTATCCTCCTCTGGATATAGGAAAGCACTTAATGAGTGTTCTTTTTAATAGAGGCTAGGGACTGACTTTCCCTTAGGAATCAATTAAAATAATGTCTAATTCTCAAAGTATTACACTGGCCTGAAACTCAAAGGAAATATAAATTGCATAGCACTTTTTAATGTATATGCATCTCTGTTTATCTAAATATTTAGACAGCATGGGATGTCACTTGAAGGCCCAATCCTGCATTATAGAAAAAAGACTTCCCATTCTTTCTAAACTCTTTCTTCCTTTTTTTCCTACAGTCATCAAAAGAAGGTATGGGAAACTGCAGCCATGCATTTTAGCCACAGTAGGTTTCAGGCCCCTAATGGAAAGGATGTTACTCTTGATTCTGCTGATCATGCTAAAAATCAAACCTCTGTCTTTCAAAACAGCCTTCACCTAAGAATTAAACTTTGGTCTTGAAGATTTTTTTGCAGAGCATATCGGTCATTCAATATTCTGGACATGTAGCACAAACTGGACTTAAATTTCACATAAAGTATGCATCAATAAACCTTAAGTTTCCCAGAGGGGTATTTAATAGTCGTTCTGTGACTGCTGAGTTAGAAAGTAAGGGAATTCTTTTGATGATTTAGATGGTCAGTCTGCTTTTTCATAAGTCAGGTTGGCAAAGGTTTGCTGAGTAGCGGGGAATTCGGCAAGTTTTAGCATCTGTCTTTTTCCCTTAATTGTCCTCCATCTCTTAAGGCAGAGGTTAGGAGCACTCTCTTAACAGAGAGTACAGTACATGATAATGCACCATGAAAAAATTCTCAGTGAATTGTGGCTTCTTAGAACTGAAGAGGGATGCAGTGCACTCGCTCATTGCACTTCATTGTAGACACAGGCAAGTGTTTTCAATAGCACAGTATATACACTAAGCCCTGGCTTTTTGCTGGCTGTTTTACTCTCTCAAACCCCCTTAGAGTCAAGTATCTTCTTCTCTCCCTTACTGCTAAACTTAGCACTTATTGCAGTGGGAAAAAAAAAAGGAAAATAAAATGGTAAAACCACACATTGCATTGTAAAGTTTCAAGTGAAGATTCCTTGAGGAATATCAAAACTAGTTTCCATGTTTCTTTCATTTCAATAAGTTTGGAATTAACCGTTTTGAGTTTAAAAACACATCACTCTTCTTTGAGTAATGTGGCCATGAAATTCTTACAAAAGCATATAGACGTCTATNATGTATATATGATCTGACAGTGGGCACTGACTTCCAACTGCATCCTGGTCTGCACCAAAAGGATCACGGAGAGCAGGCAGAGGGAGGTGATTCTCCCCCTGTACACCACTTTGCTGACCCCAGCTGGAGTACTGCATCCATCTCTGGGACCCCCCAGCAGGAGAAGGACATGGACTTTTGGAGCAAGTCCATGGAGGAGGAGGCCATGAAGATGATCAGAGGGCTGAAACACTTCTCATATGAATACAGGATGAGAGAGCTGGGATTGTTCAGCCTGGAGAAGAGAAGGCTACAGGGAGACCTTATAGCAGATTTCCAGTACCTGAAGAGGCTACAAGACAGATGGACAGGGATCTTTTACAAGGTCGTGTAGTGAAAGGACAAGGGGAAATGGTTTCAAACTGAAAATAGGTAGGTTTAGATTAGATGTTAGAATGTGAGGGTGGTGGGATGCTGGGACAGAGATGTTGTGAATGCCCCATCCCTAGAAGTGTTCAACACCAGGATGGATGTGGCTTTGAGCAACATGGCCTCTCCCCATAGCAGGGACATTGGAACGAGATGATTTTAAGGTTCCTTCCAACCCAAACCATCCTATGATTCTATGAATGTAGAAGAGGAGACATTGCTACAGCATTGTTTATCTGCTGTGTTTTAAACATCCTCATCTAGATGAGTTGGATTTGCCCAAGAAAAACCTGTTTGTTTGCATAACCTATGAAGTCTAAACAATAAACTGAAATGTAGATATTTACACAGTAAATACCTCTGTGTAACCAGACAATTACAACCCAAAATTTCTCTCCCTCCTTTCTATTAAACATTGTAATCTAATTGGTATTTTATTGCCTGTAAACTGTTTTGCTACCACAAGTAACATTGTTAACACATATCTATTATACACCAAACAATCAAACAAGGCTTTTTCATGAATCATCACTACTATTTCTTGCATGAAAGAAGCAAAAATATTAAATATGGCACTGCTAATAGCACTTAAATTGAGTAACTACTTCTATGTCCTTCATGCCCTGTTTTATGCACACTGCTTCTGGGCACTCTCACACTTATCTCTGCCTAATAGTGGAACAGACTGGAAGATGCTGAGTCAAGCAGGATTTTAGACATATAAATATATATATATGTAAACACACCTTTATATACCTTCCTTACTGTACTGCTGTTCTACCTCCCATTATAGAGCAGAGGGTCATTGATGATTGTGTAGTATGTGATCCTCTAATTCCATATTCTTCCTAACAGAACTGCCATTTTCTCAATTTTTTCCTTTATTAAATAAAAGTACTAGACTGCATTTCTTCAGTTGCTCATCTCTAGACAATGCCAGTAGTTCTGAGACTGTTTTTTGCACCTAAACAAGACCCAGATGACTACAAATACATTATCCTTTCTGAGACTTTTAAAATTTTTTTTCTTTATTTAAGATTGCTTTTTCACCCCATTGATTGCAAATAGGCAATATGAAAATTGTTGCTGGTATTGACAGTAGTTAATCCTAATGAAAAACTGTCACAAAGACACCATTTAAAACTATCATTGGTTAGTGGTTTAGTATCAGACCAAGCCTCTCCTTGGCCCATTGTTTGCATCTGACTACTATGATCCTTCTAGGATGATACAATACTTTCTTTACTGCTTAATAGTTGCCTCTTTTCCTTCTTATGTTCCTTTCTCTTCTCTTCTCTTCTCTTCTCTTCTCTTCTCTTCTCTTCTCTTCTCTTCTCTTCTCTTCTCTTCTCTTCTCTCTTCTCTTCTTTATTTTGTCACTGTGCACTTGTGCTGTACTTTTTTAATTCTTCCCTAGTAGCCTGAACTTAATCCTATGTTTCATATTTCTCATTCTCTTATCTGAGTTCTATGGGGGGGGTGAATGATTGAATCAAATTGATCTCTTGATAGTCTTCCTATTCTTCCTCTTTAGTTAGGTAATTTTTAGCTATGCTATTACTTTTATTTCTTTAAAGATAAATACACTATATAATAGTTTTGCTTTTAGTTAGTCTCTGAAAATATACACTTATGCTTCTGTGAATTGATTGAACTCTTTATTCTTTTTCAGAGTTCCTCCTACCCTGGAAGGATGAAGACTGCTTTTTCAGCTTGTCTTAGTCAAATTGCCTTCCAGAATGACAATCTTAAACAGTTTCTCTTTACAAGTTATAATCATATCTAGAATTTTTTTTCTCACATTTATCCTTTTTTTCCTATAAGAAAAAAGTATTGCTTAAACAAGAGTAGCAAACTGTTGCACTCAGCGAGCCTGAGGTTCTTTTTAGCCTCTGTTGAGGCTAATGTTAATGAAACATTGCAAGTCCTAATACCTGTGGAGAAAAACCTTAAACAGAAAGCCAGTTATAATGAAAATAAACGGAAAACATTGAGAAAATAAAATAAAAAAACCCCAAATATATCCATTACTTAAATTTTAAGATCTTGGGGAGATACAAAACTTAAGAGCTTGAGTGCCCCTTATGGATTTATAAATAACAAATCTTAGAAAGATTAAATGGTGCTTCAGTTAGTTCTAATGTAGGGAGGTGTTACTTTGAAAGTGGAAAATATTTTTAATGTACATTTGTTTCCTTAAGAATAAAATCTCTGACAGCTTTTGTTCATTCATATTTAAGAGTTTAGCTAAGAGTTTAGCTGTCCAGCAAAGAACATGTTTCTCTGTCTACTTTTTGAAGATTATGTACATTCATCTTAAGAAGTATGAAAACTGAAGTTAAGTATTTGTCTTGAAATTTAAAAGGATGATTTGATCTTTGCCAATATACAAGCAAATAGAGGAACTCAAGAACCAGTACATCAACCAGTCAAGTATTTCTGAAAATGCAATGAAGCAAACTCAAAATTTAATATTTTTATTTGTAAGAAAACCCACATAAGAAAAGATATTAAAAAAATCTCTTCATCTTGTGAATTTCTCTGACAACCACCTGCACTGGAGCAGAGTGAGGAAAAACTCATTTCCTCTATCTGGAGCAAGGACACTTCTGACCAAACTGAGCCACTGCCATTCCTCTTCTCATTGATCTCTGTGACCCATACTACCCTCTCCAATTTGTGGACTTAGAAGAACCTGGAGATACTCTTGGTTTAGTAAATTGTCTCCCTATTTTTTTCTAACATTATCTAAGAGTAATAAAAAAATATATTGGAATTTATTACCTTATCAACATCCTCTTCTCTGCACAGAAATCTTAAAGTTCCCATGGCGGACTGGGTAGGAACACTTCCATAATGTTATGAAGTTCGAAAATCAAGAGAGGTTTTAGGAGACTAAAGTTGAAGCAAAGAAAATTAAGGTAACATAAGTGACCTAGACAGATGGTTCTGATTTCTCTCATAACAGCCTTCTACCTTTTCTTGAGTAAGATGGAACAGCTTTTTCAAAACCGAGCAATTTAAAAAAGCATTTTATGAGAAATATATATAAAAAATCCTTTCTTTTTCCTGTACAAGCTGTTCCTTATTTCAGTTTTTCAAAGCCCCAGAGAAAATTATTTCAGTAATTTTATCTTACGTTTAAAGACAAGAAACTAAAATTGAGAGTTCTGAAATTGCTGATCATTACACAAAAAGTTAGGAAACAAACAAGGAATCAAAGTTAAAAAATGTAAAAAATGTTCTCTCTCTTCCTCGCTGCCTGCCTCTATTCATCTCTCCCTCTATTGTTTCTGCTTTTCTTTCTCCTCTTCCTTCCTCTCTTCCTCCATCTCTTACTATGCCCTCTTTATGTTAAAGTATGTATCTCCCTGTCAGCAAGAATCTACCATAATTTAAAAGTGACAACACATTCAAGTGAACAAATACTCAACCATCTCATGTGGCATAAATGTCAGAAGGGAAATGCTCAGAAAATTACATGTAACATATAAAATGCAAATGTAATACACAATGTCCCATGTGGAAAATGAAAATGCTGAGCTCAGTTCTTGCCCTTTACTTGCCTTTTACTTTGACTACTGCTGCTGAAAAACTAAGTCATAAACTCTTCTCAATCTCAACTCACCTTGACTGCTCAGGTAATGGAGAAGTTCTGAGGCAGCTGTTTTCTGTTAGAGCTAAGAGAAAATGAAGCTTCATAATAAGTTGCTTTATCATGCCCATCTATTCTCCAAACACTTTCACTTGTGTTGGCTGGCAAAGAATACACTTCTTTCAGGTTTCTTCTGCCATTAATCCCTCTTGACTCTATCAACAGCTTCTTCTGCAACCTACCACTAAGAATATGAACTTGAAATACAGATTAGAAACATTTTGATTTTCTTATGAAAAAAAAAGTGGTTTTCCTTCTTTTCCTGCTCTCAGCTGTTGTTTCTTCCCTTTTCTCCATCTGCTATTTAAAATGTTCCAAAGTCCTCAGAAAGTGGTTGGAGCTTTTTTCTTTGTTTCTGAGTAAAATAAGGAGCTGGCCAGGCAATATACTTTTATACTTCTGTCAAAATTCCCATCAGACTGCCTCATTTTCTATTATGTTGCAACTTTATAAAATTTGTAATTTTTAGACTGATTTCTTTTTGATGTCCCTGGTACCTATCTCAGATCAAATCTACTTTTGTTCTTTTAGGTTAGCCAGAGCAGTTCAGCAATTTCTAAAAGTAGTGCATGTTTAAAATTTCTGGAGATCTTAGTCCTTAACAGCTTTAATACTCTTAGTTTGGCACAAGGCTTAGAAATGGAGGAATGGCTGCATTGTCTAAGAGTGTTTTTTATACCTGCCATGAAAATCTGCTTTGCTGTGTCTTCTGAAAAAATCTGGTGCAGGAATAATTGGTGGTAATTAGATGTAACCTTTAATGGTTCAATCCTCCTGGATGGAGCCTGACCCTACTGTAAATACACTATTATCACTGGAAAGGTCTTTACATTGCAGAGTTACAGTGGAAAGCCCTTGTCCAACAGCAGCCACAGCCAGGGATTGGGGAGTAAGCCAGGCATATTTGTCTCTCCTTCATGATTTAAAGTAAAGGATCCTCCTGAAGGAGAGAGTTGTCAAAACAGGATATTAAAAGCAGAAATCCAGAATACAGAAGAAGACCTGGACTTGGCACGCTCATTAAGATTGTAGCTCCAGTAAACGAGAAACTCTGGACAAGAGTTCTGATCCTGGCAGCAAACCATAGGGAGTTTCAATGGACAAAAACCAAGGAGGAAAGACAGTCTGTTAAAGCATACAGAGTAATGGCTCACTGGAGCATCTGGCACAGGCTCCTTTCCTCAGGAATCTCATCATCCCTGTGTATTTTATAGATACTCCAGAGGCTTAGCTCAGAGATGTGGATTGAATTTGGCATTAAGATGTTCAAACATTAGTTTTTGCAATGATCTTTTTCCAATCTTCCCACCAGAGCAACTGTCTGGTTTTTTTTCCTGTATTCATATCTCCCACATCAGGGTCACCATCTGATTAACTGGAAAATCTGGATCTATCAAATCTGGATTTATCACAAAGTCAGAACTGAGTGCTGCTTCTGTGGAAGATTGGGTAAAGTTCATCCTATTTGCTGAGGTAGAAAGGAAAGCCAGAGTTAATCTGAAGTGTTAGAAAAATTTCTACATAGCTCTTTTACAAACTCTTTGTAAATGTTTTTTGTGCTATGTCCCTGTTTGATCAAAATTCATCATCTGAGTAAAAATAATTACAGCATGCTCATAAAGCTTCATTGGTTTTCAAGTCCACGCATTATTGACCATTTAAACAGAAGCTTGTAATTAAGTGTCCTTTTCTGAGGATGTGCCTCTGAGTGACTTAGCACTTACGAGCAGGATTTGCAGTATATGTTGAATCAAAGGGAAACATGCCAACCAGTTGGAACCAATTAAAAAAAAAAAACAAAAAAACTGCCTAAAATACATTTTTCTTCTTGATATAGCCCAGATAGTCTGAAAGGCACACCTCTAATTCCCAGCTGTCTGCCCTCATGGCAACTGGTTTTCTCTGTGACTTTTAAAAATCTTCTTAAGAGAGGCAGTAGCCCTAATGAAAATTCCTATGGGAGGGAACAAGTCCCAAGCCTGTCAACTGACCTGCCTAGTTCTGTTGCCAGGATAAGTTCAACTCCCTCCTTGGACTTAGGCTTAAATTTCCTATATAGTATTCTGGATGTTTCTAGACAGGCCTTTAAAAAAATATAGTTAATATTTTTAAAATTGCAAACATAATTTTCCTTGACTTGTAGATAGCTGGCTGGAGTATCATTAAACCAAAAAAAAAACTGTGAACAAAACAAAAACTAATTTAGACACAGAACAATGTAGAAGGTTTCCCTAAAAGGGGTGATTTAAAATATTGTGCAGGTGTGAAAATTAGAGGTTATATCCAAAACTGTTTTTTTATCCTTAACTATTGTGTTTGTTACCATGGAACAAGTGTGTTAAGAAAATGTATTCTAATTTGTTACATCTTATTGAACTACTACCTAGAACAACTAATCCCTGGAGTTTTAATGTGAAGAATTTCCACATAAAAAAGAAGTAAGTCCTTATATTTTCTTATTTTTATCATTCTTTGTTTTACCTTTTGTTTTCCCATGCAGGACTTTTTTATTCCCCCTTCTAATACAACATAACGAAAAATTTGATAAGACATTAATAAACTGCATATTTTTGAGGAAAGAATGTCAATTTCTGTTTGAACTTCAGTTCACATAATGAAACCACAGGGCAAAATTTTTTGTTCTTTTATTTTGTACTTTACAAAATCCTGAACTCTTTAAAAACAAATTACCAATAAACACTCATCTACATGCCAAAATATAGTTCTAGCAACAAGTGATAACGCTATTTTAACAAAACTACAGTTGGGTCTGATTAGTTATTTTCTACTGTTCATGATTTCTTACAGCTTTCCAGGTGATCAGAATTTCAAGGTATTTTAAAACCCCTGCTGTGTCTGTAGCCAGCAAAATTATCTTGTTTTTCTTTAAAGTGATGTCACTAGAAATACTGAATTATTTTTACAAATAGAACTATGTTTATCCCATCTGCAGTTCATCCTTCTTTGGCACCTCAAGGCCTTGTTAAGTATGTCATTGTTTAGTAGCACAGTTCTAAACAATGCCTTTTGAGACCTAGAAAGTTATAGTTATTAGGCTGCCAGGGAGAGCTTCCCCATACCAATGTGACAGAGACTGTAGCCTGAACAACTTGTTTCTGCAGTGTTGTTGCTATGGGAACAGATGCAAAATGCTTACCACTGTACTATGACACAACTGAGCGTACTGTGGCCTCTTTAATTGCATTCTTTAGGAGTCACCACAAACAGAAAGGGAGCATCAGTCTGGGTGGACTCATGCTTATTTTCAAATGACGCTTTTGAATTCATATTGCGGCATATTTTCACCGATTTTAACTGCTTCTTTCTCCTGCAGTTCCCTAACCAAAAGGAAAAAAAATTAGTCTCCTAAAGACATACAAAAAACAACTGCATTTAAAAGATGGAAACATTAAAAAATTGGCTTAGGGGCTTTCTCAGACAGTAGATCATATTTAGCCAATCTTGACAATTCCATGTTAGTAACTAAAAACTTCTTAAATTAGAAGGTGCCAGTTTCTCCTACATCATTGACTGACATATTTCATTTTCTGGGATAAACTGATAATAAATCTAGATTTAAATATTTCTTAAAATGGTAATTCTACCTCCCTTATTTGTAATTCTTATCATAAACAAGCTACTTTCCTTTTATTTATTCTCTCTTTCTAATATTGACTCTCCCTTCTATTTTATATACTACCTTATGAGTTACTGAGCTCTTGTCTTCAAAAAAAAGCTCCATTGTTTCAGAGAAGAAAAAAAAACCCAGCAATTCCCTTCTCCCTCTACTAAAAAAGAAACCCAACACAAAGTTTAATTAAAAGAAATATAGTTTGTGAAGAGACAGAAGAATGATGCAGATTTATAAGGCTTCACTAAGTCTAAATTCTTGTTATGCTTTAAATAATGCTAATTTCTTACTGCCTCAATGTCCTGTGTCTGTTAGTTTCGTAACATGGCTCTTCCCAGAGTGCACTAATGTAGAAAAGAGGAGGGAGGGAGGAAAGGTGTGGAAGGAAGGAAGGTGCAGAAGGAAGGTGAGGAAGGAAGGGANTATGAGACTGAAAGCGTCTCTCAGCTTTTCCACACCAAATCATTAGGACACTAGGCTAACATGCCAGGGCTACACACACTAGAAGTGTTGTCATGGGCACAGGACTTAACCTTGAACCATTGCTTAACACCTGAAAACCCTCTTTATTACTTCAGCCATTCACATCTCATCCATAGCACTGCTGTGCTACCTCAAACACCACCAGATACCAGTACTTGAAAGGGACCTTGTTTATAATTATCCCCTTGATTTCCATACTTATAGTTTACAAACAAGTTGAATTAGCAGTAGGAACAAGACTGCAATCTCCTTTTTCCCTGCAAAGAAAAGAAAGAATAAATCCAAAGGTTTAGTCATTCATCATCTCCCATGGTCTATTTAAAAGCACTAAAAAGTACAGTATCATTGGAATCTGTGAGTCCTGCTGAATAGAGATAGAAAAATAAAATACATTAGTTCTGTCAGCTAAGGACAAGTTTTCAGCTTTGAAACCCTGTATTGAACTGGATCATTCATTCATCAGGAACACTAAAAACAAGAGGACTTTTTAGGGGTAGAAGATCAAGAAAGCAGGAATAAACACTGAATTGATCATAAAGAAATAGCTGAATTGTCAATTAGATTGTCATATGATGGAGATCAGAAACAACCTAGGGCAGGAGGTGTACAGAGCTGTCAAAAGATGGAAATAGTTGAGAAACAAAGACAAGCTGTGGTATGGCCCAAGCACCATGCACTTTTTATGTCCAAATGATGATTGCTCTTGTTCAAAATATTACTACTACTACCTCCATTGCCCACATCATTGGATACTTCTATTGGCCAGATCAGTTGAAAATTCTGACCCTAGCATTTGGAGCAGAGAGTATATAAATGCAGAATAATACAGAGGGGACAGCAAGATTTCAGCCTTAGATTATTAATGAATACTTTATTTCACAACACCTTTTCAGCAATGGTTCAAATGTGTTTCAATAGAATAACTTCAAATTGGTGTGCCATCTGTTAGGATGAGAGAAATCAAATGGAACTGGAAAAAAAAAAGAATAGTAATAATTATTTCTGTATATTTTTTATTTCTGAATGGATATACAGTTCATTTATAATTAATATTTCTTGCCTTTAGGAACAAAAGAATGGTCCTCTTATAAAAAGATGGTTATCAAAAGAATAATATGTAACATTTGTTTTAAAAATTAATAGTATGGGACTAGCCTGAAAAAGGACATGCTAGGATAAAGCCCTAAATCTATCTGAAAACTCCTTTGGGTATCTGAATCTTCTTCAGGAGTCTAGAGCAATCAGCTAGATGGCTGAATCTAAGTGATCCTGCTTGAGCAGAGTAGTTGGACCAGATGACTTCCAGAGATCCCTTCCTGTCTTGACCGTTTTGTGAAGCTGTTATCTAAAATTTAGGTTTTAAAACCTCATATTCAGCAGCCATAATTTCGGAATGCCTTAGCTTTCCATAAGTAGGCATTGCTTTTAGGTATTACCAGCAACAACAACAGAATTTTTTTTTTTCCACATGATCTGTGAGGCCAAGTTCAGTAGACATTGATAGCACACTTGCTGGCTGATACAAAGCATGTTACCATCACACATATGTTGTTTTGTCCAGCTTCACAAGCAAGGAAAGTCTCTTCTCCAGATTTTGTGGTTATCCCATGTAAAAGTTCACCCATCCTTGCCTCTCACACCCATGTTGTTGATGACACTAGGCTTGTTTCTGTTCTGCAGCCTGGTGAAGCAAAAGCAACACTGTAGTTCCTTCTGACTTCACTATTTTATTCATTCAAAAATGAATATATGTTCATTATTCGATATTTAAGCATGACTTCACAGGCCAATGTATAGGGAAAGAATCTTTGATTGTATGCTCTGCTGAACACTTGACATAGAGTAGTGATGGTTAACTGACACCTAGTCTGTTCAAAGGAGTAGCTATATAGTGGAAGGAAGTTGTTTATGTTTGTTAGTCCAATAAGATTGTATTCATTTTATGGAGGGTGAAAAGTTTCAACCAGAAGTAGTAAGGGAAACCTATTTCTTTGTAAGATATTTTTTCATTGTGCAGAAGTTTTAAGGGAACAGATGAGAAAAAGAGGGACAGAAAAACAAACTTTCTACTAAAGCCATTTTCTTTCAGAGATATTGGAGTAAGCACCTGATGTCAGGAAGCAGTGTACAGAAATGGTATCTTGTAATTGGGACTTAAATGTCTGGGTTCAAGCCCTGTTTCCACTGTGTCTTATTAGGTAGCTCAATGTCTCCTTTTGCAACCTGCTGTCTTTAATGGATCTTATCTTTAGACATGAACTCCTATTCCTGTTATTAGCCTTTTTTCTTGGCACCCAATTTTGTCCAGGCATTTATGAGAAGCCTAGGCAGGGGAATGGGGGAATTCCACAAGGCAGAAAATCCTTGAAAGGCTAAGTAAAATGCTTGACATTACAGGGCTTAAATCTTTCCAAGGATCTAACCCTAAATTAATATTACTAGTAAGAAAGAGTATAATTTACAGTAAAATGTGAAAATATGAGATAAGGAAGATATTTTATTACTTTTTTTTGTACATTTGTAAAATACAAGGGCCAAAAATATCTTGTTCTGTCTCTAAGCACTATATCAAATAAAGGAAAAAATCCTTCAGAGTTTTCCCCATGTGAAGTATTTTTATCTCCCTGGAATAGAGTGCTAAAGTGTTCATTTGCTTTCTTCAGATTATCCCTATTGGTCCTGTCTGCAGCCATGTATTTCACAGTTCTCGCAGTTATCCAGGATTACCATCAAGACCATGCAGAGGGTGTGTTGAAAATAGCGGGATTTTATTAAAACCATTACATTCTATAATGATACTCAAACTATTAAATAAATTTCAGATCTGCAGTCAACTGTTGCCAGTTAACTTATTTTAAATACATATGAATTGGACCAGGAATCCCTAATTGGATCAGCTAATTGGAATCAGGTCCACCTCTATGAATGGTAGGATAGAGTATGACATATGCTTTTCTTCTTAAAAGTAATTTGGATCATCATTTTTTATGTCCTTTCTATCTTTATATGGGATAGTAGCACTTCTTTTTCATACTTGAGTGGTTCTTTTGCTGTTTTTTTAATGAACAGATTTGTTTTTCAAAACAAAGATTTCAGTTTGTGGATATGCTTTGTTTATATAGGCAGTTGTGTCTGATGGATGAGCCTAGCTGCAAAACTAAATTTTGCTCTAAAGCTAAGAGAAAAACTACTCAGTGCAATTGTTTGAAGCATTCAAACACCAGTGGACATTATGCAAAACAGACATTCTTAATACTAAAAATTTTGGAAGCCATAACAAAGAAAATTAGTGTGTCCTGTCACCAGCCATTATTGATTACTTTTATTTTAGTAAAATAAATATTTAGTTCTTCAAATAAAATGGACAGCAAATACATATGTAAAACAAGACAATGACATTTATCTAAGCTGCTTTTATATTTTATTTCTTCATACTTCTTTCTTTTTCTGTTGCAACTGAAGATGTAAATGCTGCTATAAAATACAGAACATAACAATTTCTTTTATACAGAATCTATGTTTCTTTCCTTGTTAACAGCTCACATTGTTATACACCTGGGTTTTATTTTGTATTTAAAATAATTAGGTAAATATTAATTGCAGTTTCAATGGAGAAATCCAAGGTAAATATTTTGATTTGCATATTGTATGCTCATGTTTTGAAAATATCTATTTGTCTTTTTATTCTCCGTGCATTGAATCTAAAATCCATGACAATTTTCATTGTTAAATTCCATCCTTAGAATCTGCTTGCTTTGAGATCTAAGATTAGGCTGTGACTATTAAGAAATCAATTTCCAGTTTTGTTGTTAGTGTCTAAATACTCTGTGCAACCACATACTTACAAAGCATGTAAAACTCTTCACTGCTCTTACCTTGTATATATGTGTCAGTTCTTCACCCCAATTGACGTATGCAGAAAAAGGAAAAGGTGTACTAGACACTCAGGAATAAGACACTCTTGAAAAGGCATTCTCTCTTCTGCACTGCAATAGATATAACTTTAATTTCATTTTACTGCCAAGCATGGGGTCTGTGTTATCACAGGGTCTCTGCCAGTGTCACATTTTCTGTATGTTACCTGTGCATTGATGATTGCTAAAATCTTTCAATTTGGCTTTTCTTTTTCTTAAGAAAATGTTTAGTTTAATGCCACAAATATGTCCTTAAAACTAAGTAATGGCTAATCAATTTTAAACCCCCCTTTTATTTCCAGTGTCAAAACACCAAATCTGAAAGGCAAATTGACCTTTTCCATCTGTCGAGGAAGGAAAGGAAGCAGGATTTTCTTGGTGCCATCCTGCTTGGAGTCTGCTGTGGCTGGAGATGGCACTGGGACAGTTGCCCAGCAGTGGAGCTGCTACTAAATGCCAAAGGGACAATTACTATAAGGGACAATCAATGACTCTGGGCTTGCTGGTATCTTAAGGTTGACTGGTAATACAGACTTACTTTTGGAAAGTGGTTTTCAGCAGGAGGCCAGAAGTCAGTCAAGTGAAGGAAAGCCCCAGCAGAATAGTATACCTCTTTTACATTCCAAAAAGTAATGGCATATTGAGACCTGGGTGAAATTGGTATTTGAAGGTACCCTGCCCTGAGTGAAAAATTCATAATTCTGTCCTTCCAAAGCTCACTAATTTAAATACATGACGTGGTAATTATAAAAGCAGGAAGCAAGGTAGATAAAGTAGTCTCAATTAAAATGCCCATGAAAGGGTGTCTCTAGCTAAGCTTCAGTTACTGACAGTGTTTACATTTGAATTAGTTATCTTAGGCTTCCTTTATAATTAGAAAAGGGGAATTTCTACTCCTAAGGTGTTATTCATCTCACTCTAAATATATCCCAAATTAGGATCACAGAAACATTTATGTACTGTACTGATTGACTCAAATGTAAAAGTCTATGTGGTGACTGTGGTGTCTAGGTAAGATAGATGGGGCTTTATGTTTTTGATGAGCTGGACATAAACTCTAGCATTAATTTAATAAGTACTTTATTAGAAGAACTCTACTTTGACAAGAAAGAATACTTATCTACATTTTTTAGATTAGTGACACATGCTATTCAAACACCTGTGTAAGGGTCTAAGTCATCCTTAAATATGCCAATCATGGAAACATATGTTCATCCCTCCTATTTATCTACTACAGCTTTTTTTCCTTCTGCCTTAGTTTCAAATGGTCACTCACTCCACTTCTCAGTTGCCATCATGTGTCTTCTTCCCTGGAAAGCTCCTGACTGTGTTCTGCATGCAGATGCTTCACTTCTTATCTCACATTTCCTTCCTACATCTTCCTTGACTTTTCATCTCTACCTGTTTGGAGATTTTTTATGAATGGTCAGCTGGTTTTGATCTCAGGCAAATCAAACGCTTGCGAATTCCACTCATTTTTAATCTTTACAAATTACACAGCTTAGCAATAAGTTTCTAGTGCATGAAATTCAAGTAGTGAAAGTGAATATATGTATCCCACAGGGAATCACAAAAAGAGTGGAGGTAATAGCATGTATCTGCGATGGATTATATAAGATTTATGTACAGTGTGATTCAGCTGCCCTTAACATATTGTTATAAATTGATGAAAGAGTGGAGAGAAATCGACTGATAATTTTTTGTAACACCTTTAGCACCATCAGCTATTCTGAAAAATAATATAAAAGGAAAATAATACCATAGTAAAATGATTCCTGATTTTAAAGAGTTCTTTTTGTTTCAAAATATATGATACTGAACATAGAATTTTCTTGTCAACTTTCATCCCAGAAAAAAGTTTTATTTATGAATTATAAGCCACATAAAATAGGGAATTTTAATGTAAACCCTGACAAGATCCTTAGCTATTGTGGTATAAATGACAATAGTATATAAGTAGCCTACCACGTATTGTTATTTTAATAAATACACACAAGATAAAATATGACATTTTAATATCCTAAACTCATATAAACAATCTTTTAACAATATCACATTATATAATAACAATATACATTTCCCTGATATACAGCAATGCTTATACAAATCTGAAGCAATATGCTATTAGAATGTCCCAGCTAACCAGAAGAGAAATAAAATGCATACCAGTGTAAATGCAGTGACACAGGAGGTCCCTTCTTTTACCTTTCAACCTTGTTTTTTATTAAAATTTTGAGTGCCTGGGTCATTTAAATTTCATAAATGCTCTGGATGCTAAAATAATTTAAAATGTTTTCAAGAATTGTTACCTGATATTTAACTAGAGATAAACATAAAATAAAATTAATGAAGTCTTATGCATATTGTTGTTAAAGAGTCAAATATAAAATAATTACTTCAGTAGCATTTTATAATTTTGGTTTAAAAAATAGAGAAGATATTGGGAAGGTCTCTATGGAACAGGTGAAAAATCAGATAGTAATTAACATTTGTAACCTAAAATAGTATCCAAATACTGTGTTGTGAAATAGAGAAATAACATGAAGTTATAAAATAGTTTACTTCTAGATATCTCTGGACCTTTACAAAATGTTTTAAGACTCTTCAGAACAAAAGCCAACCAACAATCTGACCCCTCATTTGTTTAGTATAAGGAGAAGTCCTTATGGCCATTAATATAGCACTGGCAATAAAAATTCAGGACTTTACTATCTCAAGGGAATGGCTTTTTTCTCTATTTCAGCTTTATCCTCCTAGAAATTCTTGTTAATTTAGAAAATGCTGTTACTTGACACTTAGCTCATTGGATAGATTAGGTTTAACAGCAATGAAGCACATTAGGTATATTTAAAGCTTCTGAAGGCACATATTTATAAATCTCTTTAAATTAAATTAAGTAAATTAAGGTATTTGGAGAGTTGTCTATAAAAACTGTGGAGGACTTTTTGCTGTATTGAGTGTACATTTTGTACAAAGTGTACGTTTGCAGTGCATGGCATGACACACCAAGTTCAAAGCATACTCAAAACATAATAGTTCAGTTCAGTCAATGAATATGTAGACTAGAACCTCATTTCAAATCTGCCAGGAGTCAAAAGTCCTACAGTCTAAGCTATCTTTATGACCTTTTCCAGTCTTGTCACCCTCAGGAAAGAATCCAGATTCTGAATCATGGAAATGTATAAAGCTTGTGTCCTCACTAGATCGTAAGAAGAAACAAATTGGAAGACTAACCTTGGAAAACCAGTGGTTCTATTCCACCTTCCTGCATTCCACCTTTTCCCAAGACAATACAGAAGGATCTATATCCTATGTAGCTAACTGTGAATTTTAATTATTCTATGAGCAAATTCCAATTCACTTGTATCTTGCCCTTCTTCAACATAGGTCATGCAGTCTCTTTGTCTCCCTTCGCTGTTTTAATGTTATGCACGGCCCAACCTTCCTAAAAGAGAATTTCAAAATAGAAGGCAGTGAAGAAAAAGTACTAACTCCAAAGCTGGACTGCTTAACATCTGCCTGGGAAATCCTGTTTAAAAATACTAGTATATGGTCTATGAAACAAGGGAATATGATGCAGCCCTAAAAAAAAAGACTTTAATCAATACATTTATTCTAAAGTGATACTTCTAAAATTACACATGTAAAATATTTAGATCACATGTTAAAAGGAAAATAATAGCTAGATAGGATTAAAAGGATTAATAATTAGATTTGATAATAACTAATAAACTGAGATACTGTTTTGCAGTATGCTGCACAGTTCCCTGGCCACATTTTCCTATTGTGTACATTGTCTGAATATGGTACCAGATTTTTCCCCAGATACCTCCAAGAGTGAACCATCATATCACCATCTTCTCCACCTGAATAATCTTACTAGAACTTTAGGTAGCTCAACATCAGTTCAGCCAAATAGTTCTATGAATGTGGTAATTAGCATAATTTTGGGCTAGTGCACTGCAGTGTTGACATATGAAATTACATTAACAGGAAAAGAATGGCTCAGTCATAGCAATTAACTCTAACCAACATGAGAGACTCCTGAAGGCACTGAAAACCACAGTGGGAGGGCCAGTGCTGGTGACATGCAGTGGACAGTCATGAAGAAGCTGTGTCATCTGTCCGGTGGGGCAGGGAAATAGTGAGACTTCTAAATGGCATTTATATACGATTAAAATGTTATGGTTTTCAAGCTTAGTTTATTCTCCTCACTGTCACATGGTCGTGCATCGTGGGAGTCAGCATGGTTTAACATATCCTTAGTGTTTTAGTTGTGTCATTTTTTTTCCTTTTTTCCCCTCAGCATGTTTTTATGTAGCTGATTTTCTTCATGCTGAATTTTCTTTTTAATAGTGTAAATATTTTCATGCTATCTTTGGCAAGCAAGCAGGTGTTTTCACTGTCATGAAGGAATGTGCCTGGAGGGCAATTGTCTTCTCTGCTTCTCCTTAGGCCTTTAGGGGATAGACAGACATTGTATCTATGTAGGGAACAGGTAAGTAATTTCAACATTTCTGGAAATCATAAATAATAATACTTGAAGGCATGTTTTAATCCACTCACCTGCAATGCTGGAAATAGATGGAAATAGTATAAGCATAACAGATCTCAAAAACCTGAAAGCTGCAGAATTAAAAGCTGTATCTTTGGCAAAGTAATTAAACAGTTGGTGAGTCTCGGGTATTTGAAGAAGTTACAGTGAGATTTCAGTATGTTTTCCTCTATGCATATGACTTTTTATTGTTTATATAGCATGAACATATTACCTGGGCACCAAAGAACAGACCATGAAGCTTTTCTCCTTCAGGCCCTGCGGAGTGGCCAGAAGGGAAAGGTCATTTGTTGATGAAACTTCGCTTGACAAAATATACAAATCTATTGACTTAATGTTCTGGCAATTCTCATGTGATTTTCTGAAAACTACATGCCCATATTGACTACCTATCTTGCCCAAGCAACAGTTCCATTGGATGTTCTTGCAGAGATATAAAGGTAAAATATTTGGAAATCTTTCCCCGTATCACACATAAGACACACCATTGCTTCAGGGGGAACAACTTTTCTGCTTCTGTCTTTCCACACCTAGTGACAATAAATGAGAGTTTCACTTCTTTATCAGTCAATGTTATGCTTTCCATAAGCATTAAATTCACTTGAAAAGTGCTGTTCTTTTATGGAAACACAAAGAATGATATTTATTATAGTATTTCAAATCTTCATTCAAAAATGCTAATTTTAAGCCTTTCACAAATAGTGTGGTCTGTATTGAAAATCGTTCATAAAGAATTTGTTGTCTCTGTACTGCTTCTGCTATTCATAAAATGCATCTAAAAGGAAATAATCCCTAAGAATTTAAGCCCATAGAAAAAATAACTGATTTGAATCTGATCTCAAGAATAATATATGGTTGTTATATTCAATTTTCATGCATGCACAATTCCTTGCTCCATAAATCATATCAAATTTTTTACCTTATACATGGATATTCTACTTTTTGAAATGAATAATTCCTGCTTTATTAAAGTAGTTGTCAGTACATGGAACAAGCATTTTTAGAAAAGCTAATATTTTAAAATAAAGGCACTACACAAATGCCTATAATCATCCAGTCAATAAATATGCATCTTACATCTATTTCTGCAAGAAAGAGAAATAAAGGACACAGCCAAGTGCAATCAATAGCTAATTTCACTAAGAAGAATAGACACTAGTCTGGTATTTGTATGTCTGCGTGGTGTGCTCACTTTGGATGACTCACCACACTGGAAGTTATCATATAACAATTGGCTGAACAGAATAAGTTAGTAAAAAAGAGAAATGTGGAAGAATTTAATTCATTTTGAAAGGCAGAGAAAAGTATAAATTTCTCAACTTTAAGAAGTTTAAAAAGAAATCAAACTAAAATGAGATTTCAAGAAAAAGTTTCACAAATGTCTGGTACAAAGGTGACCACAAGACATAAATAAAAGAAGAAGCTGAGGACATTTTCTTCAGGAGGTTATGATGCAATAAATTTATATAATTAACCATTTGTAGATTGAATTGATCAATAATGCTAACAGTAGTACAAAGATAATTTCCTAAATATAAATATTTTAATATAATTCTTGGGTCTTTATTTAGATCTTCATAAAGCAACACTTTTATGTTATGGTACTATACCTTCTAAATCTTTATAGTATCCTGCAGATCTTAGGAAAGCATTAAAGTAGATGTACTCAATTTATTAAAACAAAGTATCTTATTTCACTAACGTGCATTCTTGAGTTATATATATTTGCAAAGTAAAGATAACTGTATTAAAGAGGCATACAGCTGAAGAACAGAAATTCATCAGCATTCCAAACGTAGTGATAATTCTCTTCCCAACTCAGTTACAATGAATATAAATTGAGAAAAACACAGAGAAGTAGGCCAGCAGGAGGTCTAGAATGCAGGTGAAATTAAAAATAAATACTGTGGTTTAAAAAAGTCTATTTTCTCATTCTTGCTCTGAAATAGAATGGAAATACTGATAGCAATTGCAGTTTTCAATCAAAAATCTGCTCAGAGCTTTTTTTGATCTTAAAGTATATTTTTTCAAGGCTAAAAACACATTGAAAAACTGTATTCCAGCTAAAATTAAGCAAGCTGATTTGTTTGTTTATCATGTGTCTGAGTCAGAACATTATCTACTCTGATGTAGACAATTTAAAAAAAAAATAAATTATATAGATTTTCTTGTCCAGAGGGCTATTCAGAAAGGCAAATCCACAAATAAATCTCAAGTCATGGACAAATTCTAAAAGAAAAGAGATAATGAAAATATTTATCGGAAACTAAGATAAGAAAAAAAGAAGCAGTTTCAGAGTTCTTGCCTGCCCCACACACATTGCATACTGAGCCAGGAGTCAAGAGCATGTAAGGCAGCTTGACGTACTAAAGCTCAAGACACAGAGATAAGCACAAATTCAGATGCCCCGCAGACACAGGCCATTTGTTTATCAGTAAATCAGACATGCCTCAGAGTTCTGAAGGCACTGAGATAACTCAAAGGATGGCTGGTATCTGCCCCAAAAAGCTGCCAAGGCCGAGTGGCCATGCTGGTGCATTTAGACAGTAGCTGAAGGGAAACTGCCCATTGGGTATTCTCATGAGCTGCTCTGACTGACAGACCACGTGAGGGAATTGTTGGGCCATAAATTATTACAATAGGCTGAATATTTTTTCAGGAATGTGTGAAGATTTGCTTAACAAGGACAATCAGGTTCCCATGCCCTGAGGCATTCCAAAGCACACCAGAACTGACCAGTACAGACGCATCCTGGCAGACTGACCTAGTGTTACAGACACACAGGTGCTTGAAGCCTTTAAGGCCTGAGCCGGAAGTTCTGAACTATTAAAAGTGATTCTTAGCTCTGATTCAGAGCTGGTTGTCATTACACAAAATATTTAATGACAGTCAAGCTTAATTTTTTTTAGTTTGAGGTTAACTGAGCACTGTCACTAATGGAGACCCTGGTGTCTCCATCCTTGGAGATATCAAAAATCTGTTTGGATATGATCCTGTAGAAATGACTCTGGGTGGTCCTGCTTAAGCAAGGGGCTGGGTCTCCAAACGACCTCCAGGTACCTCTCCCAGCCTCAGCCATTCTGTGATTCTGTAAAATGTTCCCATGCTCCTTTCCCAGCAGTCTACCCTTCATGAAGTGTCAGCTCAACTGCTTATGAGGTTTTGCTGTAAACTCAGACTAGTTGAGAGAAATTATTTGGGTTAAAAACAATTCTGCAATACAAACAAGGGCGGACAAGCAGAAGTGCCATGAATTTCAGTTATTGCCAACGCTTCTATGTGATGAAATTATGCCCCTTCTGAGATTTTGGGTCCATTTCATGCAAGAGAAAGATATGATAATACTTTCTTCTTTGTACTTTCACCTGGCCTAGTTTGAAAGAGGATTGGAGCCCTTGCACTTGCTCAGCCATGCAGAGCTGCTGACAGGCACTTCAGGAAGCTGTGCAGTTGGAACAATTTTGTTACTGCCTCTGTGTTTGAAACACAGTGCCTCGCTGTAGCAATGCAGATATCTGAAACAGGTGCTGGCCCATTAAAAGTGAAGGTAAACTGATTTCATGAGACCCCCTGTTTGAGAAGGAGGACAGATACTGATGGTCAGATGGAAATGCTGAATAATACTTGTCTTTGAAGTCTGGAATGAGAGTCCAGAATTTAGCCTGCTCTGCATACACTGAGAAGGATTCAGTATTTTAAAAGGCCCCAAGAAGTGCCTAATTTGTGAAAACATGAAGTAAACAGAAAGCAAGACACAAAGAAAACATGAAAGAGAAGAGAACAATGTTCTTGGTCTTCTGTAGCTGAAGGAAATTTAATCTGTTCCCTTTTGACTTCCAGGAATATCTGACTATACCCAGCATCATTGCCTTTTGGCAAACCCAGCTTGCCAGTATTTTGGAATTTTGTATATAGGCCAAATCAATAGCAAATTTTCCTATCTGTGCAACTACTGATGTCTAGACAGCAACTCAGTTCTAGCTGGGGAATTGGAAGAGAAAACAAAGGGGAGAAAGAGATTAATGTCTTTATGCTTTCACTAATTCTACACTTGATAAATAACCTTTCTCACTGAGGAGATAATTGTAATCTTATAAGCATCTTGTGCTTCAAGTGACAATTTGAAGGCAAGAAATGAAGGAAAATTATCAAGACAATAAATGTTTCATAATATGTGTAAAAAATATGACATAAGCTTATGAATTACTAAATTTATTCATATTATAATTCTAGCTCAAAAGTGGAATTTGGGTGAAAAATGAACGGAGAAAGGAATAGTTTTGCAATTCCATTTGTGTAGAGAAAATATTCATGAATAATACTTATTTTTTCAATGGAAATGGTAGCCTTCATGAATTCAAATAGTGCTATTGAAGTCAATAGATAATTTTTCTACCTAGTGAAGACATAGATAGGCCAATAATGGTCAAAGAAAGACCATATAAGAAAAAGATATTTTTTATACCATAGATCTCCATTAACATTTTTTTATTGTTCTAATTCCTAATTTGTTAATACCCATTTCCTCATTTCTTTTACTTCTTTGCCTTTTTCATCTTCACCAAGCAATTTTTGTTCATGATTCAGTTTTATGAAGTAACCTTGAATTGACAGTCATTTTCAATGGACTGAAAATGTACTTGCAGATTCATTGAATTACACTATATTCTCTCAACAGCTCAAGTGTTTTTTGACAAACTAAATAAGGCACACTAAGTATGGATTTTTATCCTTTTTGTCATAACTGCTTCTCCATGTCATTTCACAAAATATCTCTAAAGTTATGTATCTGTTTTCTAATTTTAAAAGTTCTTAAATGATAAATAAATTCCTTATGTATATAAAGGCAGCTCCAGACATGTGCCAATGAGCAGGTTTTCAGAGACTCAAACAAAATCCTAGATCCCATGTATAACAACTGACAAATCAAGTGCTATTACATGCTTTTAGAATCAATAGGCAAGGTACTACAACATGAATACACATGTTCTGGGGCCTGCTTCTGCATCTTTAGATGAGATCCAAAAGAGACTATCTAATTAAGATGCAGAATGTGATACTTATAAATTTTTCCATCTTTCTGTAGAGTATATTCAAGTGCATATTTGTTTATTTCTGTGTACATGTACACATTGTCTGTGAATATTTTGGGTGGGGGTGAGTCATAAGAGAACATGCAGAAGTTGATTGCTGGGGAGGATGTGTGTGCACCCACGGAAGACACTCAGAGTGAGAAAGAGTGCCAATCTCTCACTGCACAGGTCTGAACCAGATTCTGCCCCCTCCAAACTTCTGTGCCAGTGCTCCTGACTGTCACACAACCCTGACTCAATACTCCTACTTCTCATTCAACCCTCATGAAGGGCAAATAAAATGGTGAATAGCTGTTCTTCTCCTTTCTTCATCATGCTCACATGCAGAATCTCACAAATTTAAATAATTGGACTAAATAAAAAGGACATACTTATATTTATAACTTTCATCCGTACCTATGCAGCAGGCTTCAAAACTAAACCAAAGGAAAAAAAATAGTATTTTTAAGAATGTGAACTAAAATGAATGTTTGTTTGAATATTGAACAGCAAAGCTTTATTTTCTCAGAGATTAAAGATGAAAACATTTTCAGACTGAAGGAAATGCAAGAAGCAATGTCAAACTGTGAAAGCGAACTTCACATTCCTTTCTTTTGGTAAGTCATATTTTGAGCCCAAAAAATTATGTAACAAAGTACATTTAGACAAAGACTATCACAGGTGTCTACATCTGTATAGAGTCTTCCAGGTAAACCTGTATCCTATAAAAAAACTTTGAAGTCCCCCTTTGAGGAGGATTTTGACTAGATAACCTTCAGAAATACCCTCCATCTTAAATTATTACTTTAGGAGTGATACACTCTCACTGAGTTCAGCAGACACTAGGTTGGACCGGTGTTTCTTACCAAAAATTATGTTTATTAAAAAATTTTGACATGTTAGGTCTGTTAAAAATATGATTATGGGAAAACTAATTTCAGAAAAATCTCATTATGAGTTGGTTATAGTTTTCAGTTCTAAAGGAGGAAACAAAGTTAGAAGAATAATTGTTTGTGAAAAAATATATTTTTTAAAAAACTTTTTTCCAAAAAGTTGCTTTGATTGATACCATTCACCCAAATCTTTGTTTTTCCATTTTCATAAAAAATCAGACAATAGCAATGATAATTTTTTAAAATAAAAAAAAATTATATTAAAAGTCAGTTTTCCTTAAAAAGATATTCCAATTACATAATTAGTCTTCAATATGTATCACTGACTTTTTTTGTATGGGTAAAATAGTTAACTAGATGGCATAGCTGTTTTCAGAAGATACAATATTGACTATTAATCAGTTTTGTCATTTCACAGGAAAGCAATTGTCCTCCAGATACAACACTCTATACCAGCAAAAGCTGGTTAACTTCTGAAGCTTATTAAAAGGCAAAGAATACCAGTGATCCAGATCTAAATCAGATAATATGATTACATATCATCAGGGCTATACAACACGCTGTTCTCATGTGTCCTGGTGCCAAAACAAGTTAGCTTTCCTCATGGATTGTAATATGTTTCAGTCAGAGAAAATTGTTTTGTACAACGAATATCACAATTTCTTATCTTAGTTTTATATTATAATATATGCTATTAGACTAATTAAGAAAATATAATAACTTAGACAAACTTTCTAGAGGACAGATTTTCATTATTGAGCTTAGAAAACCAATTCAAGAAGAACTAGTGACAGTGGCAAGCTGCAGACTGAGATCTTCTAATTTGATCAAGAAACAAACTGATATCAAACTATTCCCAAGGTGCAACTGAACTGGTTCTTTCCTAGCTATTTTCTCTGAGTTTATAGTGACAGGAAAGCGTGCCTCAAAAGCTTCTTTGTGACTTCCTCCTAGCAAGAGTATCAGGATCACTTCCTACAATGAAATGCTAGGAATAAAAGGCAAATAATGAAGATTTCATGACAGCACTTGATAGGTTTGTTGAAAGCTGCAGATATGTAGACTTCAAAAGAGAGCTAATAAGAGAAAAAATAGTCACACATATAAAAGGAGCCACATATAAAAGGAGTGCGTTTCTGGGAAGAGACACTGTCACTCAGATTCAAGAGCAGGCAGTGTTACCATTCCCAAAGCAGAAGTCCTGTGTCAGGTGGCCTCAATACACGGAAGATGAACCAAACCGAGCTGAAATAGCAACATGAGCATTCTCATAATACAGAAACAGTGCCCAGGTAGGGACAGGAAGAGCAATATCTCTTCACGAGAGAGAACAGTAGAGCTGTAGAGCAAAGAGCACAATAACAAGCAGCAGCTGGAAACTATGAACGGCATAGAGCAGGACTAATGGAACTATCATGTAATAGGAACTTTTCTAACAACCTAGAAACTGCCCAGAGAATCTGGAGATCACACTGCTGTCATCAGTATATATTGCATGAAGATTTCACAGACCAAGGGACAAAATATGCTGGAAAAACATACAGAGATATTCACTGTTGAAATGAACAGACTATATATTGCATTTAAAACTAACACGGGGAAACTGCTGAAGTATTACCAGGGAAAAAAAGAAAAAAAAACCTGAAATCAGTTCAAGACAATACTTATTCAAAGTAAGAAAGCTGTGAAGGTCAAGTAACATACTATATGGGTTCTGAGAAACTACACTGGACATTTGTATTTATTTCCAAATATAAGTAGATATTTTTTCAGATAATTTCATTAAGAAACAAGGATTGATGATACATCATTAATTTCTAGACATATTAAAGAAGCCTGATTCACCTTCATGGTAAAATATGACTTGGCAGAGGATGTTTGAACAATTCACCTGAGGATGAGCACTGCTTAGGCTAAGTACAAAAAAGACTTAATGAGCAACTCAAGGTGCACTCTGTTATCTGCATCTGGGAAATTAAAAAATCAAAGGGGTTGATAATATGAAATTAGATATCACTTAGAAGAGTGGGAGTAGATTTAATAAGTGCTATGAAAGGAACTGCCTTCACCCTCTCTTGTCCAAGTCATATCTCCTGGGACCAGGGCTGACATGTGGTTGCACAGCTCCTGCATCCACTTGCAGGCTGTGTTGTGTCATCAAAACACAATGTTTATGGCAACAGAAAAACATTTCCTACTTTATATGTACAGAAAAATACTTGTGCTTGGGCAAAAACATATGCTTTCCACAGCTAATTAAACAGTGATTCTGGCATCGGATATCAAAGTATTCTCAAGGCAAAAACTGACAGCAGGCTGTGGAATAATCCCTCTTGTAACAGCCCTAACCATGTCTGGAAGATACTGCTCCAAAGAGGAAATATTTTCAAAAGTTAAATAGGTCTCATCATTACATTATTGACTTTTTTCCTAATGCAGTCTAATATGTGGAGACTGTAATGGATTACTGCGTGTAACTTCTTAATTTTTCCAAAGATTATACTTACCAAGTGAGTAGTCAAGGAGCAAGTAACTTAGGAAGTATGTACATAATCAAAAATATAGGAAGAGCCAACAGAAGTACAATAATATCTGTATTATTTTAGTGTTAATGAATCTGTGATATTCAAACATCCATTAAAATAGCCACTTATTTGTGAAAATATTACCTATATAATGCTTACAAAATAAAAACCACGATGTAATCTTTTCATGGTTGTAACATAGAGGTGCTGAAGAATTCACAAGAAAATAAATGGGAGAAGAGTTATCCCTGCCTGTATTAACAGTGTTCAATGGACTCTTCATCTATATTACCAACAGACACACCTCTTTATGCTTTTAGAGCAATACTTGCACACAGCAGCCTATCAGGGAGCTAAGAACCTCTTTCCATTTCATTCATGGCTTTTCACAGGTGATCACTCTAGTCTTACTGCATTAATAAGGACTGAAGAGAGCTGCCTTGCAAGATTCCCATTCTAGTAATGACATAATGCTAAAAACACATCTAAGCCAGCCATTCCTCAGAGAGTTCCTCTGCAGCATTGCATTCTCCTCCCTCTATCCAATAGCTGAGTAATCCAATAGCTCCTTCTCATCTGAGATGCATTCAAATCTCTCATTGGTAAGATAATCTGAGTTGTGATTTCAATCCACCCAAAATAAAGTAGTATAGTGATGTATGCCTCCTGGCCATGTGGAAAATGCTTCTTCTTAAATGAATTCTTAAAACATAGCCAGACAACAGATTGAGTCTAGGTTTTAGAGCTTAGACAGATGAAGAAAGTATTCCTGTCTCAGATAAAAGGTTTGCTAACAAATCTGGGAGGCAGACCCAAAGAAACTCTCATAGTTAAATCACTCTTGGAAAAGATGCATTCAAATGCTCTTAAGGTGAGTAGAAAGGTGAAAAAGAGCTGGACTTATATTATCTGCATCATAGTAAGTTCTAACCAGCCCTTTTTGTCTATGCTCTATTCAGAACATATTCTGCTCAGCATGCAGTAAATAATTGTTGGGTCAGACTGTGCAGAAAGGCTAAAAGAGGTTATGAGACATTATGATTTCTGGTGGGCACCAGTATAAGAGAAACATCGACCTACTCCCCACTATCAAAAAATTACTGCTTTTGGAAATTTTACTGCAGAAATAGAACACTTTCAGCACCTCAGGGAACATTATGGCAACATTAACTTATAGGGTGTTTATGTGCTCAGGATCCAAATTTCAGACTAGTCTGGCAGAGAACTTAGAAGAATCCTGACTTGGCATACTGACTGTATTTTTCTAAATTAGTAAGTAAGAAAGTAAATAAATAAATAAAATACCACAAACCATAAGGTGTCACAATTTCATTCATAAATAGTAGGTGACCTTCTGCTACAGATGTAAATGGTCCAAATGGAACAGCAGCAATTTTCTTTAAAAAACTGAGCACATCTCAGTGAGGGTTAACTGATATTGTATGAAGAGCTTCAATTAAATAGTTTTTAGTGGAAGTTGAAAGAACAGTGGGAATCAAGCTCCATACTGATTTAATGAAAGTTAACAATGTCAATATTAGCCAGCTAATAGTGAAACTGCCAGCAACTTAGATGCATTCAACTAAAGAAAAACAACAATATAAAGCAAAAAGAAAGAAACACTCTTTTTTCATAAATGTTTGCATCAAAGGAAGTAAATTTCTGACAGACTTGCTGTTCCATGGGTTAGATTGCAGTTGCCTATGTGCAGTTGATTGCCTGAGTGTGGAAGGACAGCACATTTTATTTACAGCATCATGTCCTAAAAGCAATTGTTTCAGAAAAATAGAATCTAGCAACTTGTTTAGTAGTCTGCCCTGAGCAGGTAAATTCAGGTTCTTCTACAGAATGTGAAATATCTGAAATGAAGAACAACATATACAGTATACATAATGCAACATATCCAATACAGCATAACCTCACAATGGTCTTTCATTTGTTCGCTTTCTGGATTGAAATACATACATTTGTTGAGGTTGATTGTTTCTATTGATACATAACCTGCAGTGTTTATAGTAACTGCAGATATTCAGGCCATGTAGAAAGGGAAACTGATATTTGCAAAACGTACTAATTTTTCGTGATTTGATTTCTCACACTGGTTTTCAATGTACTGCTCACGGCTCACCACTGTTGCACAGAACTTTGACTATAATTATTGCATCAACTGAAGAGCTGCACTTTTACCATAATTGTGGGGATGCATGGTGAGCAAAAAAGACTTTAAGAAGATTTATAAGCTCAGTTTGCATAGTGCATGTGGGATCATCTTGATTTTCCAGGAAAAAAAAATGTATCAGAAGACGATATAGAATTTATTTTCAGAGTCATTAATTTAACAAAACTAGCCAAAAAAAAGCAGTTCAGTGAAGAGACAGAAAACTTGTGTAACAATTCTGAAATCAACAGGATGCAGTTTGTTAAAGTGTAAATTTTAAAGGGAAAAAAAATGACTTTCCCAATTAAATGAAATTCCTACACAACAACCACATCTAAAAGCAAATTCTAAACAGGTCACAGACAAAAGTTCTTGTATACAGTCAATCATACTCTTGAATTTTTACTGTGGTCCTGGGCCAACCAGGTCTGTCTCATAAAGTGCCCAAGAAGCATTCATGGAAAAGTCTGGGCAAGGAGCTATTCCAAACAGGTCGGATGCATAAAGACTCTGAGAGCAGGGAGAAAACTATGTGCAACTTGCCACCACAGACTGATTCTTGAATAATTTTACTTAATTACTAATACAGCTGCTACTAAAAAATGTGTTGGGGAAATCACTAGTTTTATCAGAAACTGCTTCAGAGGAACTCTTTTAAAACTGAAATATGCACCAGGATGGCCACCAGTTCTCTGTGGAAAGCCTTGGGTCAGACATTAATTTCACAGAAATTAGTAAAGTTAAGCTGATTTTGAATGAATTCAGGAGTATTATGATGATTTCCATGTGAAAGGGATGTGGTCCTCTGCTTCACAGAACAAAAACCATCTTCATGTAAGTTCTTTGGTTTAAACAGTTATGAGACATTTCATGTTTCTGGAAAAATATCTTCTGAACTATGGTTGGTGTGTTGGTCTGTGTCCCTAAATAAAAAAGGGATTCAAGTTTTAAAGGCAGAGAGAAGTGGAGATATGCTAAAACTATAAAGCACTTCATCCATTTTCTCCTATAGAGGGTCACTAAATGCGATCAGATACTATTAAAATCTTAGGGGAAGTGGTTCAGAATTTTACTGACAAAATCATGATATCCACTTCTTCCACAGAGTAGCATAATAAAAAAAGCACCAATGTTGTACGTCAGAAATTTGAATAGAACACAATTTTAAATTGGCAGAAAGGAAACATATTTTAAAATAATCACTTTCCTCTGTATTTTTAAACAACTGTGATATAGTCATATAATTTTAATCTCTTTTGAGCTGCTAATGACAGGGGAGATAAAATGACAAGCCCTTTCATAGGGTGTCAGATCCAGTGTCCAGTCATTAGCTTCCAGGAAATACATAACTTCAAAATTACTTTATTGAATAACTGATATCATAAAACTGTCAAACATTATAAACATTTCAGAAAACTGGTGCATTCTGAGCTTTTTATGCATTGACTATTGCTGCCCTATAACTATTACATAACCTATAGCTGCTCCTTTCCTATTGTTTCTTATTTTCCCTTTTCCAAAATGAGGATTGCCTCATCTGTATACTTCCAATTGCAGTCTGTTTTTATGGAAACCTTTATCATTCCAAGTGCAGATTGACACCACTTTCAAAGATGACTTTGAAAGAAAAAAATACTTCCAAACTGACCCTCAGGATAAGGGAACCTTGGCTAGGAAGAAGTGTTTTCTCATGCATAAGTAATTATCAAATTCTCTGTGGAGCTCTGTACAAAAAAGTGTAATAGAAGAATGCATGAATGTTGAAAAGAAAATAAGTGAAACTCAGTAGTTTTACACTTTAAAATAGCTCATTTCACTTGGGCTTAATGTGGGATCTCTTTAAGAGAAGGTGGGACTCAAATAGCTTGGCTACCATGACTTGACAAGACTTTCTGTCTGAGCATCACATTTTGGGAAACTTATTTGGCCAGGATGACTGGAGACTGACTTCAGACATTTCTGGTAATGGTGCTCAGGGAAAAGGATGTTTTGAAAGACCATCTAATGGAAGAGTTGATTTTGCAATTAACAATTTCCGCAGTCTCCTGTTGTCAGAGCATTCAGATTCAAATTTCTGACTTGAGTCAGAATAGAGGACCAGGTTCTTCCTCACAAAAAGAACGACTTGGCCATGGGTACATAACATGGGTGGAACAAGGAAGGTGGATGAATCTAAAAATTTCCTTTATAAGTTCCTGCAAGATTATATTTTTATTTTATGGGTTAATTTCCCAATAAATTGTAACTACATTCTGTGGGTAGGAAAACTGACTATCACTCAGGCCTGTTTGGGAGAGAGGATGCTGAAATTTGCACACATTCCCTAAGAACAGATAACAGAGCCACGTCTCCAAGAAACTGCTCCATGTGCAGTAGCTTCTACAGAGCTGCTTGCTTCACAACATGCAGTGGGGTTTAATCTGTTTCATCAAACATTCATTCACACACTTTCTTTACTGATTAGTCAGATCATGGTCAAACTTGCATTTGCTGACTATCCATAACCCCCCTCCATTGTTAGTCAAAGGACTTAGCCCAACTATTCTAAACCACTACAAAAAAAAAATAAAATCCTGCAGTCACATACTGACCAACAGGTGACTGTATCTATCCACATATTCAAACGTATATAAAAGCCAATTCTAGTCTCAGTTATTGATCTCAGTTTCAATGCTGTAGGGTCAGTTTAGCCTGGACTATCCAGGAATAGAGTTGGTCCACAAATAATTTTTTTTTACAAAGAAGGAAACATGTAGAATAGTGTAAGATGTTGTCTGGGTGAAAATAGGACGGCGGACGGAGACGAGAGATCTCTATAAGCTGAATCCTAGAACTTAAGTTTTATTACA
>VZTB01010994.1:186468-201708 GCA_013397245.1 Thryothorus ludovicianus
GTTGAATATTCTAATTTCCACTAACCAATCTATTACAACATACAAATTCTATGGCATTTACATATAGCCTATAAGAATCCTTACATTACCATGCTTATCAGCTAGCAGAGGGACTTACTTATCTAAACAAGAAGGAGTTACTCTCAGCTGGACATCCCAGCCTTCCAGCTGCTTAGCAACTAAGGTTTGGTATGTCGAAGGTTGCCTTCATTTCAATCTCACTTATAGTTTCTACAATTTTAAAGTCTTCCATGAAGCAATCATATTTGCAAGGCTTTCCTGTTTCATCCTTCCCAACAGAAACAGACATAGTCTCTTCAAGATTATGCAACTGCACTCTTATCTAAACCTTCAGGTATTATTTAAACCACAGTTAGTAAAGAGGTCTTTGGCAACCTTCAGATCATGGCACATATTTCCAGTGAATTACTTTGGGAATTTATTTTCCAGAAAGGATACAGAAACACCTCAGAAATGTATTGACTAACTGGGAACCAACAGAGGAAACAAAGCCCATTTAGACCCCTCACTTATAAAGAATATTAAACTCACAGAGAAACAAAGGTGATTTTACTAGCGAAAAAGTCATTCCCAGAGCAGAGCTCCGGGAAAATAGCAGCAACTTCGGATACCTCAGTTTTTATTTTGGAGGAGGATTTCTGTTTGTCACACTAAAAAGAAGAAATAGAGCTAAAAACATTTACATGTGTCAAGCTGGATAAATTCAAAACCCTTTCTATAAATCCCTAACTGCAAAATGAATTCAAGCCCGAGCCTTGAGTGAATTTTTTTCTTGTTCTGCTCCCGGCTTGCTTAAAATTACATAAAAAAAAAAAAATCAGCAAAATCCAGATACAGAGAAATAGGATAGTAGCAGAAGAATGAATACACAAAAAGCTTTAAAAAGGATCTTAAAAAGTATAGTGAGGCTTGGCTATGCAGACGTATTTTTTCCTAAGAATTGAATAATGTATATGCTATGAGCCAAGTTTAAATTTGCTTTGCACTTCGTGTAATGAACAGCATTTATGTTGAATGACCTTCCAAATTGTCTGTGGGATGACCATATAAGCCAGTAAGAAGGACTTAAGGGGTTCAATATGAAGTCTACATTTGGGTACATACTGACTTTTAGTAGCTTACATATCTATGGCATCTTATTTTAAATGGTTGTTCTCCATATTGATTCACTGAGAAAGTTTTAGACAAAGAGGAATTTCTGCTTCTCAACAGGCTTCTGTCTCCTGGCCTCCAGAAGAAAGGCATCTGATCAGACTTGCACAGACTGCACCAAGGGAACAGAATCCTTCAGCACGTGATGTCACTTGTACCTCCATCTGCTTTGCAAAGGAAGTGGAGGACGCCAGTGTGTGGAAGGAAGATTTGGAACCGTTTCCCTCGCCTTCTGAATTCCTCAGGAAGAATTTGGAGCCAAGACCCTCAGACAGATGACTGTTTCTCTCAGAGCTAATATCAATGGTATAATATGTGTCTCTGCACAGATCAACCACTGACCAGCTGGATCAAGATGATCTTTCAGGCAGATCATCCCATTTTTACATACCTAGACAAACAGAACCATAATTATATTTAACCATAAGCATCTTGTAGGCTTTCAAAATCTGTCATAAAAATGTGAATTTCAATTTTATGTTTACATTAAACTTATTAATAAATTTACATTAAATATTTATGTTACTATATAAATTAATAGAAAAGAAAAATAATCATTGGAAGCTAATTGAAATAATTGCAATTTTAGACTAAGATTTTGTGTTCATAGAAACATTAAATAAATTACCAAAATAAAATGTCCTTTTTCTTTATGAATTCCTGAATAAAAAGTCTCATACACAAAAGCATCCAGTCAAAACATCCTATATAACTGCATAAATTTATATAGTGGATGGATTTCTAAATACACTAAAAGACTGACATTTTTTTGCTAAATTTTCAGCCAACAGTTTTTGTTAATAAAGCAAGGTTTTCCTATGTTATACAGAAAAACGTCAATATTAATTTGTCTAGATACATGTGTTGGGGTGCTTGCATAATCAAACAGCTTTTCATCCAAAATATTCCATACATCTACTTTATTCTCTGGTCTATGTCCTTCTAATCACTAACAAGCAGTGTAAATAATGTTCTCAATAATAGAATATTACTGAATCTGCATAGCTCCTCAAATATCTTAACAATCATTTAGAAAAAAACACTTGGTTTACCTATAAAAACAGTTATATATAGATGTAGCTATTCAGGGATCTCTCTGTACAGATACAGATACACAAACAAACAGTCTTCAAACTGATTTGGGACTCCGAAGATACTGAGGCAAATCTAACTTCTGACCCTGCTTTACTGTCTTATTTTCAGAAGATCATATTCCTTTCTTTTTCATTTCCCACTCATTTCTCATTATTTGGAAGAAGAGATAATGACCTCTATTGTTGAACAGATATATAATAAAAAAGTAAGTACTTTTTGCCCAGACAATTTTGTTCAATTTTCTACTATGAATGATCTGAGAAAATTCATAAGTGAAGACACTAGGAAGTTTAATTTATCCTGAAAACATCTGGGCTACTTTGTATAACTCCTCTTAGTTTAGTAAAATTACTTATGTATGTAAGGCTCAGCATTACCAGCCAGTAAAATCTTTGCATTGGCTGATGTAGATGACTTACAGATTTCTGTTCAGCCCTTTGACGTCTCTGAAAAGTCACACTGCTGAGTTGTATCAAACTCCTATAAGGAAGGACCTAAAAGGGCTAAAAGTGTACCTTGAGACCACTGTACCAAATATGTCCCAAATGTAAAGATTTTGCTGCTGATGGATGCATCTAAGTAGATTCTTGTCATGTCAGAGAAATTGCTGGGGCCATTCTTCCCTGCCTTTATCTCATTGGCATTTCTCCTTTTCAATTCAGGAGCAGAACAAGATCTTGAAAACATAGAATTGTGAAATTATATATTCTTTGCCAAAAGATGTTACCTCATCTTGCTTAATTCTGACTTCAACAATTTCACCAATTTCTATAAGAAAAGGCTTTGAGGACAGAAATGATATTTTTACGCTTCACATGCAAGACAGAAAACTGGGGCAGCAATGACTGTGCCACAGAGATGAGGGAATCATTCAGAGTTAATAATTTATTTGCTGAATATAGCTTCCTTTCTTCCTTTTTGAACAGTTGTGAAAAAGCATCTTTCTTTCAGCTGCAAGACAGACAATGGTGCATTTGAACAGGTCACTCAGGGTGAGCAGAAGACCATAATACACCTTGCAGTGATGTAGCCTGCCTCCCTGCTGAAGCCCTTTGAGCACAAGTCTTTACACAATGACCTACCCTTTGGTGTATGGCCACTTGTATTTGCTGATTTGTGACCCTTCCAAGCTGACATGCAGGCTAGAGAACACAGGAGGAGCCTTGGGTTCTGTGCTGCACACACCTGAGACCCACAGGCCTGGGTCAGGCATCCACAAGGCAAGAATCAACAGTGTGAGACTCATACATACTAAAAGGTACAGCTCTGAACAGAAATATGAGATACACAATATTGTTGTGGTGTGATGTCATGATTTGCCTCAGACATCCCAGGGTCCTCCCAGATTTGTCAATCATTCCTTCTTTCCACACCCTGACTCCTGTTGAGTGCTGCCTGTCAACCCTGGCATTCCAGAAGGGCGTTGAGTGGTTGGCAGAATTCAAAAGATGCTTCCCACCCCTGGAAAGACATTGGGCCATCCAAGTGTCCTCTGTCCCTTAGGACTTTCCCCCCTCGTACCTGGTTGGTGTCACCTGTGTTCCTTCCCTGCCCCTCTCCCCTGGTTAAAAGAGCCAACAGCCACACGGTCGGGAGTTCTGGTGGAGCTGTTGCTGGATTCACAGGCCCTTGGGCCAGGAATAAAACTCTGAATTGAAACCCTCCATCAGAACCGGCTCCTTTCCTTCACTTTCACCTTAAAGCCTCTCAGTCAAAGGTAAACCTGAGCTTTTGCAGGCCTGGAGTTGTCTCCAAGCCCTCAGCTGTAACATCCTGTGAGCCTGAGGTACCACTGGGGTGAAAACACCACAGTGCTGCCAGACAGGCAAACAGCAAGGGACAGCCAGCTCAGGCACAACCATCCGGCTATATTGGAATTTATTTCAACACAATATAATAATAGCATTTATCTATTTATTTGATAACATTAGCCAAATTCTCTCTGCAAATATACTTGTTAATACTGTAGTAAGCAATTTACTACAAGAATGGAATAAAAGTAAAGACTAATTTGATTTTGACCTCTTATATGTAGCAGCAAACAGAAATAGGGATTTTGTTCTATGTTCTTTATCATCTATGTAAATGCAAGTCTTGCAACAAAAAATCTGGCTTTATAAACTTCCCATTCTACAAATACTTCTGCCCATGTTTGGTCATATTATAGGTTTAACTATGCATTAAGTCACAAATATACAGAATATTTGTAGAAAGATGATGTAGCTGATGATGGTGATGACGATGATGTGTGGCGATAGTTGCAAAAAACAGGAGGAAATTTTAGGGAAATCATTGCAGTCAGAATATAAGCAGCAGTCACATTTTCTTCTTCATTCTCTGGAGAGTAGACCTGAACTTAGAACTAATAGCTTATTGTTCATTTTCAATAACTGCATATTAGAACTCCAAGTATGAATTTCTTTGGAAAATCCACTATTCAGAAACAATACATATTTTAAGCAACTTCTCAGTAAATTAGTTTCCTTGAATATTCTTGGAAAATGAGCACAAAATGAGTTAGAATATTGCCACGGAAAATTCACTGTTTCATTTAAATAAATATTTGCAGATTTCACCTCTTATTATCTGCTTTGTTATAATCATCCATAAAAAGAAAACTTACACGTATTCCTTTTTTGTGCATCAAAACTGAAAATTCATTTAATATTATTTAAGGACTGAAAGTCTTCCTGGAAAACAAACAGGAAGTGGAGAAACACAAACCTGTGACTTTTCTGATAGAATCTTCCATGTATAAAAATGTAAATATATATTCAAAACATAGATATACACAAAGAATATATATATATATATAAGCACGTGACATACAGAAATGTATATCAACTGTTGCAATAAGAGAATTTCCTTAAAGACCTATATAAACTGCTCTAAACTATAAGTTTGGAAATTCTTTTAGAGACATAGTTACAGAATGGCTGCAGTGAAGGTAAAACTATTGTTCAAGTCAAGACAAGTATTACTCTTGAAAAGCAGAGTGGCTTCTGCCCTTTCTTCCTTTTCAGCTCACAAGCTTCCCTTCAGCCTGTGAACGTCTCTTGACACCAGCAGCAGCCTTCACTAGAGAAATGAACTACTCATCTCTGTGGGCAGCCTGCCTGAAAACACAGAACAGTGTGCCTGTGGCACAAAGGATTCTCTTTCCAGGATCTACTGGAATCACCTGTAGGTGAATGCATGTGGGACCTCCGGGAAGCCCCTAGGCTGCTTTGCTGTTGTTATTCTGTTCTGGATGTTGCCAATCAGCCATAGGATTCAAAAGCTGAGGATAAAATAAATCATGGCCACATCGTACCAGTTTTGGCCAAAAGTCTAGGGATAACTGCACTATATAATCTTTAGGATATTTTTTATCTCTTGCTGTAATAAATTAATTTGGTTTTATTTCTTATTGCAATAAATTTAGTCTTTGATCCACTAACACTTGAAGTACAATTATTTTAGATTTTCATGACATTTTAAATTCTACTGATTACCAACTATTCCTATTTGACAAATGTTCTGTCTTTTATTTTCAATGAAGCTTAAAATAAAAAAAAATCTTTTTTTTCTTTCTGTCATTGTTTTTGTACCATTAATGGTTTCATTCATGTCAGCACAACTCATAAATGAGTTTTATATGAGTCAAGTTGCTTTTGCTGACTGAATTTACAGCAGCAAAGCATAAAGCATTTTAGGCTCCACAAAAGCAGTCTTTTTGTTATTTCTTATTGAGACACTGGTTATTTAAAGAGAAAATATAGACATAAATTTCAATATGTTCCTTTTTTTTTTTTTTTTCTTCAATCTTCACACAATGAGGAACTTCTCTGCACTGGAAAATGATCAGACTCTGTATAGATTTTATAGAATATATATATTTTTGCCATTTGACACGTGCAAAAAGTGCACTGTAGCATATACCTAAAGTGTAAGCTGTTACAGTCACAAAACATTGTCTCTACAATAAAGAAATACAATACTCAAGCAAGCAATACACTTGCATATAGAATTCATATATATGTATGCATGTATACACATAGATATACCTATGTTCATTCACACAAAGCAGTTATTTTGCAATAAGTGTTGATGTGTTCTGTGGCATGTGCCAGTTCTCTTGGTGAAACTAAATGCACATTGCACTTTGTCTTCTCAGCTGTTGCATGCTGCCTAGTTTTCAGTTTAACACTGCCTAGGTATGCCCTCACAGATGGAAAGTCAGTATGTGACATGCTTTTCACCTGCCATAAAATGGTGAAATTCCTCCACTGTTTTGTAGAACCAATTTGCAATTCATTTAGTACTCACACAAGAAATTCCAAAATAATTCAATTAAATGTTTACAATTATCAGTACTGGATCTTAAAGCAATGAGAAAGAAGTCCAGTTTTAGAAGCTTTTACATGCTATAATTTCCAGGTCTGTAACCTGCAGCACAGGACGAGGGATTAAAATTATGTAGGAGGTTCTGCATTTGAGTCTCTGGTATTACTTTTATGTATTGACATCTGGAACAAAAAGGATTAGTTGTATAATATAATCCTATCAAAACCAGTTGTAGTTTCCCTCTTCTACCTCTTGTTAAATGCACAGAAGCTTCGTGCAATAGCATATGACTATCTAACAGTGCTTACATGACACAGAAGGGATGGTGACTTAGGACATATGATAGAAACAGCTTTGCAGCACATCACTTGTTTTTTCTGTCTGAGGCCATGATTCACTTTTCAGTACACAACCTTTTGTATGTTTTAATGAGTAAGAAGTATTCTAAGACTGTCATCCTGCTCTCACAAGATAACCTTTTATGCAAAGGGGCTTTACAGATATCTCATTAAAATCTCCTGGAATCTGTTTTACTATTTTTCTTTTATGCAGTAATATATAAATAATAAGAGTAAAGAAGGATGTACTGAATGATACTGCAAGTACAGATGAGATACAATTACTTGCCCTTATCAAGAATACAATAAGCTTAGAATATTATCTTGAATTCAATTCTTAATTTTAAGGTGACAAAACTCAGATAAGATACATCCCACCTCGTAATGTGCCTTTAGAGAGCACCTGCATCTTCTGCTTCCAACCTGGAGCTGATTCTTTATGAACACTGAGTAACATTTCATGTTGCTAACAATCTTCATTACATCTTTCCAAAGCCATCAAATACTCATATGTCATTCCTAAATTACCTTTTGTACCCTTACCTCATGAAATTGTTAGAATTTGCACCTATCAAATAGCCAAAGATTCATTGTAAAATAAATCAGTAGTGCATGCACAATACACAGTACTAAATATTAGGATTTCCCACTGCCACTAGCAAAAAAACTGTTCTTTATACCTGACATTTGTAAACCTATTGAGTTATTTTTGTGTATCTGTATTTTCCTGAACAATAAATAAGGCGATCTTTGAATCTTTTCTCTTAGATACAGTCATACAATAAATGGAGAAAGTAGTGTGGATAAGACTGTTTAATTTCTATAATTTAGCCCTAAGTTGTACTCAAGACTTTACATATTTAGCCTACTTTGAACGCTGTGGGAGATGTCAGTAAGCATATAAGATTACAAATTAATCTTACTTACACAGTAGGAGGAAGATTTTATGTCAAAGAGTAAGAGTTACAGAAGTATAATCAGAACACTTAATGGCTTATTACACATATTAGTGGCACTGTAAAAAATGAAACACTCAACCAGCATAAAAATAGAGGTAAACAGTATCCAAGACACCAGTAAGTTTTCATACAACCATTCTGAAACTAATACAGATATTTTGGATAGCTCTTCAGGGTCAAGATACCTATTAAAGAGTGTAGCACTAATCATGCATGCTGTTACTGGGAGGATGAAAGCCTAAAAAATATTCGCTTTCACAATTATAGTCTTAACTGAGCAGCATAGCACAAAGCTGTAAGGGAAGCATCCACATTTGGCTTCAAATAATAATGGATTTTCCAAGTGGCTACCATACCTAAGACAACATTCACTGGGGATCAGTTCTTGCTTACAGCAATCACATATTTTAAAATTGGGCCTTGGTCCTCCAGGAAGATTTCTGCACTGAATCTCCCGTGTTCACACCAAACCCTACTAAAGCTTGTGGTAGTTACAAGGACTAGCAAAACTGTATTAGCTGTTACTACAGACCAGAACCAAGTGAAAGATATAATTTTAAATTCCACCTTAGTGAAACCTCTATCAAACACTAAATTAACTAATGAGTTTTGAAAAGTCTATGGCAAATAGGAAATCTCTGGTTTATGATTTTTCTTTTTCTCTGAAAAAAGCCTTTGGGTTGAAGTAACTTTTAACAGATTTGTAGGAAAGAGGAAATCTGAATATTTGTTTTTTGAACATTTCTTCCTCATTGTTTTGAAATGACATTTTGCTTTATTAAATGCCAAAAATGGGGAAAAATTAAAAAATAAAGTAAATCCTAATGAAATATTTCTAACAAAATTTTATATCTATGTTAATTGTTTTCATTCTTTCTGTAGTGTGATCAATGAACTTTAGCTCTGGGTCAATATACAACAGTGTTTTGGGGGTTTATAATTCTATTTATGTACTTCTTTATGCAAAACTTCTCTAGATCAAGATTGAAATGACACAAATGCACATTTCTTACTCTTCTATGAGAATGTATTCATGTACAGCTTTCTCCATCTGTCATTTCTGTTTTACATAGTCATGATATTTACATTTCAACAAACCAAATGGCAAAATATCTATTATTCAAACATGATATTGGATTTTGTAATTTCCTAAAAGGTTGAGTGCAATAACCAGATATGTATTTGAGTTTTCCATATGTAATGAAACACAATAGAAGATCATGAATTCAGAAGAAAGGCAGGCACACTCATGATGTGACATTAAAACAGAAAAAAAGAAATATGAATTCCTTATTGCACTTTGTTTCTGTTAGTCAAAGAAAAGAGAATATTTATGATAGAAAAAGTGTTTCCTTCATAACAGAAAGATTTCTCCAGCAATATGAATATTAACCACTAATTCTACCCTTGAAATAAGCATTTTTCATAATAAACCGACAAATCATGGTGATAAACCAACATCATGGTTTTCATGATGTTCTCTTAAGCATATACACACATGCACTCAAGTCTGTTACAGAATGCTTTCCTGAGATCCTCAAAAGCTACAAAGTGCTTGAGCTGTCCAGGACTAGGGTCTAAGAAGGGAATAGGCCACTAAAGAACTGGTGTTCAACAACAGCTGATCTACACACACCTCTGGCTGGTAGTTGCAATTATTATTCTAGCAGCTGTGGAAAAGCTGCAGAGGGATTCACACATCTCAGTTATAATCCTTTGATGTAGTTCAGGGTTATGGCTACCAGACAAGCACAACCTTTGTGCTATTCATTTTAACTGCCTAATGTAACCAGAGTTTCACCTAAAGGGGGGTGGGTGAAATGTGAAAGTCCACTATAAAGAGAATGGAAAAGAATGTGTCCAGATCTCTTTTCTTCAGTAAGGTGGCCAGAAATTCTCAGGATGAACCATCAAAATAAAGAGAAATGGCAATTTGTAGAATGGTATTCTAGGTAATTGAGTAAATTTAAAAATAGACTAAATACAGTAATTTCCCATGTCACTCTGTCTGTCAAACTCAAACTAATCCTTGAATGTCATTTTAGAGGGGAAAAAAAGACTAAAGATAAGCAGTTTTATAATTTCATGGAAACTAGCAAGTGGCTGGAGACAAAAATACCCTAATATTATTCATTGTGAAGGAAGCTAATGAGATCACCCTTCCTTAGACATCAGACAAGTGGGGAATCAGACATCAATAGCATCAACAGCTATGCTGCACAGTGCCATGGTACTCTTTCTTTTTTTAAAGCTTTCCATGTTACATCTTCTGCCCTAATTGCCATAACAGTAGGATAAATTAGAAGAGAATGGTAAGGGGTTTGGAAGGACTGCTGTCCCATCTAGACAACATTCCCATTCAGTATAACAGATAAAATTAAATGACCAAACTCACTCTGAACTATATGACTGCTTTGCAGAGGATAATGACAGCATGGCAGAAGCTGCAAATGGGCTTCAACCATTTTCAAACTCTCACTGATTTTGGTATCTTTAGCAAAACAAGTGGTTTTAAGCTGTTTCTGCATACAGAGCTATATTCATAGAAATGTTTCTACTGTCTAGTGTTTCACACCTCTGCTTTCTATTGCTTTAATTAGATTGAACAGGCTTTTGTTTTGATTTTTTTTTTTATTCACACATTGTATATAAAATATCTACACTGAAAGTGCTGTATTCTTGAGGCTGTTTAATGTTCTATCATATAGCAATTCTTTTAAATGAATGGGCAATGCTACATACAAAACTGGAAGGGAACTAAAGATCTGACATTGTGATGATTTGGTTTCTTATGATTTGCTTCAAAAAGGTTATAATTTAAATTAGATATTTTCTTGCTTTTTTATTTATGAATGATATATTTAATTGGTAAACAAAGCCATGGCCTCCTCTGAATCAAGTATGATTTCACTGAAACATACTTCTTTTAACTTGGACAGCAATAATTTTGTGCAAGCTGTCAGACTGTCTTAGCAGCATAACTTATAACTGAATAGCCTGTGCTGAAAACTGCCCTCGACGTGAAGTATTGCTAATCAAGCAATGAAATATTTAATTTTGTGATTAAGCTAAATAATTAATAAACCAAACATCTCTCTGTGACATGTATCTTTTGGGATTATGAAGAGCATAATGACACTAAGTTTAGAACAGTTTTCAATTGTAATATCTTGATTTTACCACTGCTAGGACCAGATGGCATCCAGTAATACCATGACATCAAGACTAACTAAATGTTTCTCGGGATTTGTAAACTGTCCACTCTGCTCCAGGCTAATAAAATTGATGTGAAAAAATGCTAGCTTTTCTGATTTGTATTTTTTTATTCTTTTTTCAATTTTATTTTAAAATTAATTTCATGCAAAAAACACCCCATGAGTAATGTTTCACTTTTGTTGAAAAGATATTTTATTTCATTCTTTCTCCTTTTTGGAAGCTTGGACTCAATATTCACCACAGCAATGCTACCAGGAACACCACAAAAAAAATTATTTCCTCTCTGAGCTGGAGGAGTAGCTTGCTATAAATGACTGCTATCTCATTGCTGTTTATGCAATTAGAAAGCAATCATTAACATGAAAGAAGGTTTCTATTTCCTGTCCTGAACTGTGGTACAGGGGCTATTAGCAATTACTGGCATAAAAGGTGCCCCTACAGGCAGCTTTCCAGATGTTCCCCCTTTTGAAGAGTTACCAGCTTCATGCCAGCCTGCCTGACCTCAAGCTTCTTTCTTTGCTAAGAGCTGGCTGGACTAAGGAAGTGATTTGCAATGCAAGATAATAACTTTATTCAATCTACTAACTTCTGAAAAATGTTCTATATTCATCTGTGCCAGTGAATGACACATTGTTTCTATTAACTATATTTTTGCACATATTCATCTCTTTCATATAAGATTCCTATAAAGCTGCTGAAACTTGAAATGATGGAAGTTTTGCTGGAAAAGAAACCAGTTATTAAAAATGGGAAGGATACAATTGCAGTTACTCTCAGTCAGAGCTGTAATACCCCTCTCTGGGTACCCTTCACGTCAGGTATTGAAGAGCAGAGCCAATCTAGTAACAAAACAGTTTAGGAAGGATTCACAGTATAAGAGAGATGGGACTAATTAGGCAAGGAGCCATTGATCGTTGTGAGGTTTTTGCAGGAGCAGAGGAAGGTGGCTAGCATCCAAACCCTACATTTCCTGGAATACAAAGAAAAAAGCAGTATCTAAAATGGTAATGTTTGGATGCAGATTGAAAGATTGCCATGCTGTATGTTATAGAGGACAAAAATTAAAAAAACAGTTAAGTCAAAATGTGAAGTAAAAAAAATGTTTTAATTTTGTTTGTGGAGTGAAACAGGAGTGTTTGATGACACTGAAGATTCTGTATGTGCTTAGGAAAGTGGCTGTGGTGACACAGAGTAAGTCTGGCAAGAGGCATCTTTGTCAAAGACTTCCCAAAGTGCTTCAGTGCGACCAGGAGTATGAACTGCAGTCATTAATTAGTTTTCTGCATGAATTCACTCCTAGTTTCTCTTTCAAAGGATGTGACCTTAAAGACACTTGAAGTCCAGGGTAGTTTCCTTTTGACTTAGCAGACTGGCTCAGGCTCTAAGTCTCAGGACTATTCTGTCTAAATACAAAGTACATTAATGCAAAGACTCACAACATAAGGACCACAGTCATCCCAGGCTGCCTTTTATAGTCAATGGGTACCTGCCTACATACACTGAGATTGTAGGTAGGATAGATTCCTTTCTGGAGTTTTCTCCCTCTGTTGACTCCAAGAATTAAGGGAGAGTAGGCTCCTAATTAGGTACCACAGGTGTTTAAAGCTAAATTGGTTGAAATTTGGTCTCATTACATAGAGAAAACAGTTATTTGTTTGAAGATACTATATGAAACAAAACATGAATTCAAAATGAGAAATATGTATTTATCTAAAGAAAAATTTAAAAGTTACTTACCATTTCATTGATGGGTACAATATCACTAATTGGAAGAGGAATTCCCACAGCTTAATATGACTAATATATACTTTAACAGAATTAATGTTTAATATATAATATCCTATAGATCAAGAAAAACATATATAATGGCTAAATCAGTATTTTTTGGTTTTGAGACAATAAAGCACATACATTTGAGATCAAAACAGTCTCTTCTTTGGAAGAGTGTAAGGTTTTCTTAAGATGATTCCAAGTATTGACTTAGCCTCACATTAAGCAAAAAAGAAACTACTATGCTGACAGCTCTGCCTTCATGTTCTGTCCTCTGAACTTGTAATAAATACATAAAAAAATCTTTTTCCACAGAAATAAGGGTCTTTTCTTATGTTAATGGTGGTTATAATACCTCTCAGGTTGAACCATCTGCAATGTTCTTTTCTCAAAAGGAAACTGTCTTAGTACTATAAAAAGAGGGGACACAAATGTACTCTCAGTCTGTAAAGAAAACTTACAATTTCAAACATTTTAAATATTTTAAAAAAATTTAAAAATCAAATTCATTCATATAAACCTCTGCATCATAGCTGGTGTCTTATTTAATCCTCAGAGAGTTCTTTGTGTCTCATGACTTTGGAATGAATTAAGAAACAGCTCATCTTAGAGCCCATTGTGCATTCCCCTTAGTACCATTTTCTGCTTTTCCTACAATTACTAGGATTTATTTTCTTCCATTGAAAATAGGATTTTTGTCTCATTTGAGTCCCTGCTATTTAATTCCTACTTGAAGTCATAATCCTCCCTGTTACATCACACCAATCTCTTTGTAGCCAATTCTGATTTCACAGGCAGGATTTTGACTTAGGGAGAACTGATTATTTAGGTACACCTTACATACCAGGATTCAGACCTTCTGAAACATACAAAGTAAGGAATACTTTAGCCAGACAATTTTAATGAACAAAACACAAGGTACAAGCTGTGAAAGTTTGAGTTCCTGGCTATTGTTTCTCAGTAATATGTTAATTAAGGAGTCAATAGAGTGTACCCTTTTCCTTCCAAGATACTGCTCTGGAGAGACGCCTCTCTGATATACAGGCTGTCTACAAAAATTTAAGGTGAGGTGATAATTTTTCCAGCCAATGGTGTCAGAAAAGTCTCCAAACCTCAACTGGTTTCAAACCTCTGACTTAAAACAGACTAAATGTTATAACACTATGTGGTACCCAAAATTGTCCAAAAATGTAGGGTTTGTTTGGGTTTTTTTCCATTTTTTGATGAAACATGTAAATATCTGAAACAACTTTAAGACTGCAACAGGAATCCAGGTGTTTCTTTAATGGAACCTGTTCTCATGGGTTCTCTCTATAGATGGAAAATCCTTTATTGCAAGACTTCTATTCAGAAAAAACTGCAAAGAAAAAAAATCAGCTTAAAGCAGCAACTGAATTTTGTAAAGCTAGGCATGTTAAAAAAATAAGAGCAGTTATTGATTACAAAAAGAATCCATAGCTGACAAGGAAATCTCTTGATTTTCAAGGAAGTCTTGTATTATTTTCTCAGTGCTGAGCTGACAGGACCATAAATTGGAATTTATTAATTCTACATGACTGTCCTTCTGTAGCACCAAACAAAACCTCCCATCTCATACAGGAGAAGAATATCCATAGCACTGAAAGCTCACTACCTGTGTTTGACCAATTGATTTCAATTTAATGGATTCATTTATAGGATATCATGTACTGAATATCTGAACTAGAAAAAAATAACAGAGCAACAAACCAACAACTTCAGTAAATATACAGCAAGTATCTTTCGTTTAAGGAGTCATTTTATTTCAAGTGATTTGATATATGCAATCAATCATCACAAGTTTTCCTATATTAGAGTTTGCACTCAAACATTTTTAAACCTCGTCTCTCTGTGCTTTTAAGTATTACTTGTAGGAACAGCTTAGGCTGTAGGCTACAGTACTGAAAGTGTTCATCTGTTTCATGGGAAGTTAATAGTGAATACATACTGAAGGTGAGCATATTGTGAAAATACAGAAAAGAGCTAACTCTAAAGCTTCTGTGTGTATTTGTTATTTTTTTTGCTTTGGGTTTCTTTGGCAGGTATCTCAAATAGCTCATCAGAGTGAAAGGTTTGGTCGTAAAAACTTCACGTATAAAGGAATCTCTTTATTCCGTGATTCTTTCTGAAACCTTTTACTACCAAACGGAAACACAGGCAAATTAGGAGGAATACCTTCTGGTATCTTCTTGCAAGGACTGTGAAGAACACACAAAGCGGTTTCAGAATCTTGATTGAAAAATACAGACCGTTCCCTCTACCTATCGGCACTGTCAGAGCGGCATGCAGAGCTCGGGAAATTACGGGCCCGCCTAGCGCGGATTCCCGGCGGTGCCGGTGCCGGT